>JALPCE010000072.1:0-86838 GCA_026538705.1 Aureobasidium sp. GC_Fusr_1 | reverse complement strand
ACAGAAGAAGAGAGCAAAAAGAAGAAACAAGCAACCAAAAAACCCGCCTCCCAAGAAAATAAGCCAAAAATTGCCATGTTTCGTGTTTCATAAAACCTTCGTCTCAGTTGCTGCTGCTGCGCGTTCAATAGAAAGAGAAAAAAAGCAATATTGGTGCAAATCCAAACGAGAAATCATGTGTGCCTCTCCAACTCTCTGTGCTGTTTGCCACCCACCAGACGCAGCAGACAAGATTTTTCTCTGTACAGGATAGTAAATGGAAAAGCGGGGTCAAGGGGAATAGATGATATGATGCAGATTCAGGAGAAAAAGTCGATCGAAGCTGAGACAAGTTTGTGTGAGAAGATAAAAGAGAGAGAGATGCTTGCATGAAAGAACAACTCGGGAGAAGAAATGGGGTATCGTGACAAGACGAGACAACGCTTGAAACACATACAGAGGAGATGGAGAGGGCCAGGTCGAATATAAGTGGAAGAGACATGGAGCAATGGCAACCAAGGGCTGAACCAGAAGACTGAGAAAGATTGGAGGAGGCATGCCGTTCCCTCACTCTTCTTCGATCTTTTCGGGGACCCTGCTGGCGCCTTCCATGTGTGCGGAATGCCCCGTTGGTCCATGGTGTTGTTGTGGTGAGGTGACGTTGACATACCCGCTGGTCGCGTTCATGTTTTGACCGTGTTGTGCGAGTGCGTCGAGCGATTGTTGACGAGGCGTCGTCGATTCTGTCTTGACGCCATGGACACCAGGCGGGTGCATGGGAGACTGTGACTTTTTGGAAGCCTTCTCCGATGTCGCCGAATGTACAGAGTGCTGTGAGCTGGTTCGAGGCGATACTCTGCCGTTCTGTTGAAGTGATTAACCGTCCGCACTTGCGCGTGAATTAGTTGCCGATTGACTCACCAGCTTGGCCCATCTCAGACCACAGCTGTTGCAAAGATCTCGCTGTCCGCTTGGGCCTCTCCTCCACTCGGGCGTTACTCTGGTGTGACAGTTGGCACAATCTTTCTGCATCTGACCAGCGCCCTTTCTCCTCTTTCGCTTTTTCTTCGCAGCCAACAAAGATTGTACTTCCTCTGCTAACATCCGGTTCTTCTTCTCCAATTGTCTGATCTCGTACTGCCAAGAAGAGGACTTGGTCGTTTTGAGTTCGTCAAACAGGTTATCTTCCGAGGCCAATGCTCCGTCTTGACGACCAAGCAGGAGTCCATTTTGGCCCGAGTAAGTGGGAGCTGCGCCGTCTGTAGATTGGAGCTGCATCAGTGATTGCGGAGTATTGTCGCCCATAAGCATTGGCGTTGTAGGTGTGAATCTGCCAGACAACACAGATTCCGACCCACGTTGACTCAGCGCTGGTCGAGAGGATGAATTGCCCCGTTGGTGCTTGATGAGACGTGTTTGAGCGACAATGAATGTCGGCTTGTGTCCTTCTGTCGCATCACCAGGATACAATGTCGTGAAAGCCTGGAGGACGTGTCCACGGCGATTGATCATCTCGTGTCTAACGGATGCTTTCTTACCGGTACGTGCGTGCTCCAGAACTCGTCCAAACTCGGCCTTGGAATCTGCTCTCATGAGAGATTGGATGCTAACTCCTACAAGCTCATCCGGCTGACGGTCGAGAAGCTGTCTTACGTTCGATGATACGAATAGGAACATGCCTGATGTCGACATCTTGGTCCAAAGCTCGTTTTCACCGACTCCATTGTTTCCAGTCAGCTCGTTTCTGCTGAGTGCGTAGACTGGACGCTCCCTTCCGACCATGATGATTGATTTTCGACCCTTGCCCTGTTCGGTATGGAGCGATCCGTGGCCCTCGAACCACATATAACCACTGTTCTTCCTACGAATGCGGAAAACGACGTTGACTGATGCTCCAGTAGAAGTGTCCTTGAGATCCCTTGTCACGGGCACGATATCACTAGGGTGACAGATTGATGAAAGTGCTGTGCCAATGATTTCTCCAGGTTCATATTCGAGCACCTTCGATGCAGATGGAGAAATCCATTGGAACAAGCCCTTGAGAGACAGAACATGAATGACGTCGTCTGTGTTTTCGAGGAGTACTTTGTCCCACATGCGTTTTGCGAAATCGGATTCTCCAGTGCCAATCGTGCTGAGAATGGCGGAAACGTCGTCTCTCGGTATTGTTTGGCCAAGCTCTCCTCTGTTGGCGGTCGATTCTGGGGCGTTCATAACGTAGCGTGGCATTGTCATGCCTCTTTGATAGTTGATCGAGTAAGTGCCGTCGGGGTTTCTATCAGTCACGGCATTTGGTTGTTCTACCAAATCGACCTGAAATCCAACAAAGAATTTAACCTGATCTGTGTCCCAAGAAATTGGGATCATTGTTAATAGGTTCATGAAAGGTTGGCCACCTCGTCGATAGTTGATTAATGAAATTTGAGCTTCCCTGCGAAGATTGATCATGTTCTTGAGGTAGAGCACCGAGTCGTCATCGACATATTTGCGTCGAACTCCAGCTTCGACATTGCCGTCCGGTGATTGTAGAAATCTGCAATTTCGGCCGAGGATCATGTGTCTGGTATAGCCGGTGAGTCGTTCAAAGTTGTCTGAGCAATAAACAATAGGGAAATCATCCTTCTCTGCATCACACACTACAAAAGCACAAGACAAATCGACGGAACCGATATTGATCTCTGGGTTTGGTCGAGTCGCGACGCGCATCTATTCCAATGTCAGCTTTCGTGCCCCACGCTATCATGATAGTGATATGTACCAGAACCCCAAGCATATCGAAACCAGTCGAGGAGTATGCATTCTTGTATTGAGAATGCATGTGAGGTTTGCCTGTCATCGTAGATGGCCACCCACCTGTTTCAGAGTGAGTTTATAGATTATGCGAAAACACTAACGATTGAACAAACCTTCCGGTGTAGGCCAACTGAAACCCTGGTTATTCGGATTGTATCGTGACGGGTCTGGTGAACGAGGCCTTTGATCCGTATGACGACCTCTGTCCATGCCTACATCTTGTTGCGAGCCAGGTTGGGGATTTTGAGGCTGCGCTTTGAATCCTGAGTGTCGCCTTTGGTTTTGTGGTGGATGATTGCTATTTTGTCGCTGTGGAGTGGGCTGGTGTGTATTTTGCATGGTTTGACTTGTCGATGATCTACTATGCGAGTTCTCGAGAGACGGCCTTTTCGGAGGGTTGGGGTTGCCACCAGCTTCTGGAGACTGTGCGTACATGTTGTTGGGCACAGAAGTATTGAGGGGAGAATTCATCATTCCGTGGTGGTAGGAAGGGTGATTATACGTAAGCATTGGTCGGTCAATGCTCGGACTGTTGTAACCAAGGGATGACATGTGCATAGGAGTGTTGATGTAGGGACTGTTAAGATCCATGTCAATGTTGGAGAGGTGTGCAGGAGATTGATAAGACGAGGTCGGTGGCATCATTGGCATAAAAGAAGTTGTTGGGGCGAAACCATTGTCGATGGCCATGTCGCCGCCACCGGTAGAGGAGTGTCTGCTTTGAATGTTGTTGGGATTGGCTTGGCTGGCGGCCATATAAGCTGTAGCGTCGACCATGTCTGAGTTTGGGAGGCTGAACTGGTAGGCATCCAGGGGACCAGTCGGGGAGGTGCCTGTGAATTCCATCATAGACATACGCCTTGGGTCTTCGGTATCCATAGGCTGCGTCTGTTGTGATTGTTGTTGTTGCTGTTGTTGACCTGGATGAAATACACCGGACATGCTCTGTCTCCGCATGAATTTGGCGTTCTGGCTGACGATATCGTCGAGGGATTGTCCGGCCATGGCGTTCATGGCACCTCCTTGGGCCATGATTTGTCCGTTGGCCGACATGTCCATCTGCTGCATGCCATCGCCCTGGTGCCCATGCCCCGAGGCATAGGGATTGTAGCCGCTCATGATTCAAGGGTCCGGGAGGTCATGCGCGCAAACGGTGTCGAAGTCGCGGCACCAACGAGATGGGGGCTTTGCGCGCGGGAACGTTCGAGGACGTCGAGGGGTAGTAGAGGCGAGAGCCAGCCGGCGGCGTTTCACGCGTGTCGCGGGTCGCTCGAACGTGGCCGAGTCGTTGACGGTGGGGTTTCGCGAAGTCCCAGGGGAATGGAGCAGGCGGCGTGACGATGAGTTGGGCTTCGGTTCGTGTAGCAACAAGAGAATTGAAAGTCGGATTCAAGGCGGGTGGGTGGTGCCGCCGAGACAACCACGCTAAGTCAGGGAAGACGTCAGTCCTCTCGACGAGTCTCGAGATCTTTTCGCTCCTTCAATGCACAGTAGCTCTATGCAGAGCAACTAACTAAACAGAGCTGACCCTCTCGAGCTTGTGGACGAGCTGCTGGCACTTCTTTTGGTGTGACCCTTGGCCTCTACAGTACATGGTTGGTTCCGGCAGCGGTGGATCTGCATTGCACCGGAACGCTGGGTTTTTACCTGGAATAATCTTCTAACGCAGATTATGGATAACTAGCTGAGCCATACCCACATTCCAACATTTCTTGTTCTGCCCATTGAAACTCTCCATCCGCGTGTAAAATGCTCGAAAAAGGGGTTGGCCTCTAACGACATCTCAAAGTGGTTACTGTACTGTACTCAAAGCGCTCCAACCGACAAGGTTGCTACGCATACTTCACTCGGCCGCGGGAGAGCTCAGAAAAGAGCAGGAGCGGCCTCCGGATGACCCATCTTGGTGGCAGCTGTCAGCTGCTCACACGATAATTTAACAATTTCTGTCAATTAATATTCTCTTACGCGGGGTCTTTTATGTCTCCGTATCGATGGTGCTTGACTTGAACGGAGTAGTGGCATGTTTCCGTCCAAGTCATTCTCTTGTTCTCTAGTTTTTACGATACAGATATGGATGGACAGTTGTCGCCAAGCTATCCAGCGGAGGACTATCTTTCAAAAGTTCAGATCTGAAGGAGTCCGACTCCTCCAGATCTGTTTTGTGGCGTGTCCCCGAGATCTCCCACGATGCAAGAACGCGTTTGCGTCCAAGGGGAATGGATCGAGATAGGGCTTCTCACGTGATCATGGCGAGCTAGATAAGGTCGGAGGTTGTTAGCTCCGCTGTGAGCTGTGACGACGATAGTAGCGTACTGAGAACGTCGCTGAGGCAAGTGAGTACCAACCCATCAACACACTGCGTCTCTGGATCACGCTATTCTGCATCGTCGCCGCCCTCGATCACTTTGAAACCGACAACACTCAAGCACGCACACACATTAAGACACTAGCCCATCATGGCCGACATCGCCGTCGACTCGTACGCAAACACTGTGCCGCCGCACAAGAAACAGCTCTCGTCATCCATCCCAAACATTGAATCGCTCGAAGGCATGGGTGCCGACTCTGACGACCAATACTCCACATTCAAGAAGCTCCAGAGACAGCTCGAGTGCGTTGTGAGCCCTCTTGATGGATAAATTCATGCTAATCATAGCCAGATACATCAAGCTGCAAGAAGAGTACATCAAGGATGAGCAAAGATCGCTGAAGAGGGAACTTGTGCGCGCACAGGAGGAGATCAAGAGGATACAGAGCGTGCCGCTTGTCATCGGACAGTTCATGGAGGCTATTGATCAGAAGTGCGTATGCTTGACACAGGACAGAGTGTCACATGCTAACCACCACCAGCACCGGAATTGTACAATCGTCAACCGGATCCAACTATGTCGTGCGCATCCTCTCAACACTCGACCGTGAGCTCCTCAAGCCCTCATCTTCCGTTGCCCTTCATCGCCACTCGAACTCCCTCGTCGACATTCTTCCCCCAGAGGCGGACTCTTCTATCGCCATGCTTGGTGCAGACGAGAAGCCCGATATCTCCTACGCTGATGTCGGAGGATTGGACATGCAAAAGCAGGAAATCAGAGAGGCTGTTGAACTGCCCCTTACACACTTCGACCTCTACCACCAGATCGGTATCGACCCTCCTCGTGGTGTCCTCCTCTACGGCCCTCCTGGTACCGGAAAGACCATGTTGGTCAAGGCTGTTGCCAATAGCACTACAGCATCCTTCATCAGAGTTGTTGGATCCGAGTTCGTGCAGAAGTATCTGGGTGAGGGTCCTCGCATGGTCAGAGATGTTTTCCGCATGGCTCGCGAAAACAGTCCTTGTATCATCTTCATCGATGAGATCGACGCCATTGCCACCAAGCGCTTCGATGCTCAGACCGGTGCCGACAGAGAAGTTCAACGTATCTTGCTGGAGCTCCTCAACCAGATGGATGGTTTCGATCAAACCAGTAACGTCAAGGTCATCATGGCCACCAACCGTGCCGACACTCTGGATCCTGCCCTCCTCCGTCCCGGCCGTCTCGACAGAAAGATCGAGTTCCCCAACCTTCGCGACAGACGTGAGCGAAGACTGATCTTCAGCACCATCGCCAGCAAGATGAGCTTGAGCCCTGAAGTTGATCTTGACAGTCTTATCGTTCGCAACGATCCCCTCAGTGGTGCTGTCATCGCTGCCATCATGCAGGAGGCCGGTCTGCGAGCCGTCAGAAAGAACCGCTACAACATCATCCAGCAGGATCTCGAGGACGCCTATACTAGCCAGGTCAAGGGAGCATCCGAGGCAGACAAGTTTGACTTCTACAAGTAAGCTTTGATTTCTCTCGGCGGTAGCTTTTGTGTACACTAGATTGCATGGCAAAAGGGGAGCGGGTTTTGTTAGGGAAAGGGTCTGCTTGCTGGGTATGCGACTTGCAGGCATTCAGGTAGACGATCATAATGGCAAACACACATATCACGACACATTGCACTGTAGACACGAAATGCTTTTGACCGTCTTTTATTTTGTTCGCTAGAGAAAGCCCAGTATTTACTTGACTCCCGACTATGCGCCGGATGGGACTGGTACTACTTGACACAGCATCAACGCATTTAAGCGGCAATGGTGACCTCAACCTCAACACCGGCCTCGATGTTGATGATGATCTGCTTGACGACCTCGGTGGGGGCGTTGAGGCTAGAGAGACAGAGTCAGCGTGACGTTCAAAGGCGTCTGGGGAGCAGCGGCAGTACTCACTCGATGAGACGCTTGTGGATTCTCATCTCGAAGGTGTCCCAGGTCTTGGAACCCTCACCACAGGGAGTCTTGCGGGTGGTGATCTTGAGGTTCTTGGTGGGGAGACGGACGGGGCCCTTAACACGGAGGTCCTTCGACTTTGCGCGGTCGATGAGCTCGGTGCAGACCTTCTCGAGGGACTGAACCTTGCGAGAGGTGAGGGTGATGCGGATCTTGTGGATCTTGGGGGCATCGGCCTGGCCAGTCTTCTTGGGGTCCTGGAACGACATTTTGGAGATGGGTTGGTGCTGCCGCGGCGTGTTAGTCGACCGTCGCAATATGTCGCCAGCTGCAACAAGGCATTCTCACCTGGTCAAAAGACGGATATGGCAATCAAGACTCGGGCAGAATGTCCACGGCTAAGTGATGATTGGCCTTTTTGATGGTCAGAAATCGAAATGCGAATTTGCGCGATCAGAAGTTCTGTGTGGGTCAACCGCGGGTGCCAAGACCCCGCGCTTTCCTGAACTGGCGACCGTAGGTGCTCGGACCCAATTCGACATCGTCATTATCGCTGTCTCAACTTTTTGGGCATCTTGTGAACTTGACTTGCTTGTTGATTCTCTCGCTCTCAAACACATCAAGCTCCAGTCTGGACGATCAAGAACCTTTCTCACAGGATCTAACTTCAAAACAACTGGTTTACAGCGTTCAATGAGTCTGCCATCACTTGCTTCATATCCTCCGGCGAAAGTTCGCAAGGACCTGGGACTAGACGAATGGGAAGCATGTCTTGATGCTTGGTTGTCACTTTCAGCCCTCTACTTGCGTCTTGGAAAGTCAGAATTCGAAAGTGCAGCTCGTAATGAGCAATCTTTGGTCCCCTTTCTCGCATCTTATTACCAAGTATCAGCTCAAGAACGCCAACAGCATGGACAAAACCAGGCAAAGGAGCACACTTTACGAAAGACTTGTTTCATTCTCACTCACCGCATTCTCCTGACAACTTCTAATCCTTCGACACCCCTGCTCCAATGGGACTTCCTTTCCGATTTCAGTCATGTCTACATGAAGACACAGAGCCTGGATCTGCTTCTGCAGAAGCTCTGGCGTACTAGGCACTCTGAGCTCGATCATTCTCTTCAAAACTTCTTGTCAACGACAATCAAGCAACTTGAATCATCGAAGCCTGACGCAGCTGAACCCAGTGTGAGACGCATTGTCCCTCTTCTTTTCTCTTCTCATGAGGCTGGCGCAATCGTTTTGACAAGTTCTGAACTTGTAGACGCCATGGCATCAGCATACCTCCGAAGCACACCTGAACTGCAGAAATCTCTCGTCTCGGTCCTGTACTATGGTCTTCTTTCCCTGACCAAAGGCGATAAGCCCAACTATTCTATTCTGTTCGATCATCTCTACGGCCTGAAGAATCAAGCTAGCGATTCCCAAGTCTCAATCTTGGCAGATCTGGTCACCAACACTTCCTTACTGTCTAAGCTGAGGACAACGATTACCGGAAAGAATGCAGAGCGGGCACAGGGCCTGGCAAATACTCTTTCGTCCCTCCTTTCGCCCTCGATTGCAAGACCCAAAAGAACGCGCAAGGTTAATAAGGGAAAAGGAAAGGCGACAGCAGAAGAGTTTGGCCACGGTGCTATTTCGGGCGAGCACAATGTTCATCGAGTCGGCTTCATATCACAAATCCAGGATCTGTTCCCAGATCTTGGATCGGGCTTTATCGCCAGATTATGGAACGAATATCACGACGACCCAGAGCAAGTTACCGCCCGTCTCCTTGATGATTCGCTGCCCGATCACCTACGGTATCTTGATCGGACCGAAGAGCTGTCATACTCCAAGGCAGATGCTCAACATACAGAGCAACAGAAGATAGAACATCTGGCACCGCGCAGTACACCGCCTCCACAACGCCGGAATGTCTATGACAATGATGAATTTGACCGACTTGAGGTGGATGCATCACACCTGCATCTCGGCAGGAAGAACGCAAAACTCACTGCAGATGCTTTGTTGGAGGACAGAAGCGCTGCACCTGCAAAGAGCGCAATTCTCTCCGCATTGGCTGCATTCGATTCGGACGATGACGAACGTGATGATACCTATGACGAAGCAGATGTGGGAGGTTATGTTGATTCTGCAAGACCAGATGGCGAAGAATCAAGGGACACGGATACAGGAAACCAAGGCGAAAATGAGGAAGCACTGTTCCGTGCCTGGCGCATGGATCGCGGAGTCTTCGAACGAACGTCTGACGTTCGTCGCAGCTCTGCTCGTGCTGCCCTGAAGAGCGAGACGGGCATGCAAGACGAAGCTATCGAAGGATGGGCAGTCATGCTTAACCGTGATCCGAGACGCCTCAAGCGATTGGAGGCAAGATATTCTGCCTTCAGCGGTGCGCAACCAGAGTTGGAGAGGACTGCCTACAGGGACAGCGAGGCCACAGAAGATTCAGACAATGGGGCTGGTGGTAGAGGCGGAAGAGGAGGAGGTCGTGGAAGAGGCCGAGGTGGACGCGGACGTGGCAGAGGTGGTAGAGGTGGTGGCAATCCGGCCGGTCCTCCTAACGAGAGCAATACCCAGGCTGCGAGGCAACGAAAAGAGGCACGTGGATCAAACCGAAGGGAAGGAAGGGCTAGAAAAATGGCCAGAGCTGGCTTCGCTGGTTAAGTATCAGAAGCCTGTGGCTGTAACAGCACCGCTAAAGCAACACAGTTGAAAGCATACAGGATACACCTATATTAGTTTCACACCATCACTCGAATAGTTAGTACACGGAAAAGGCCTACACCGGAGCGATTTACTTTATCAGCGAGCTCAATGACCTGAGGATCAGTACGAAAACTGCTTTGCTAGTAATTAAAGCAGTACTTTTCGGGCACTGATGCGACTTCCGAACACAAGACGTGTGTGAGGTGTCAAGGAAAGAGCCAACCTCTCCCACCAAGCAAGGTTCCCTCAATCTCCCAATTGGATCGGGGACGCTTTCCGTTTGACGAACGCGCTCCTCTCTTTCACTTTGAACACAGCAAACTTTCTTCCTTGACTTCACGTCATTTATGCACAGCAGCACGATCTGCGAGTTGTTCCCTCCAGAACCCGTCATCTGTCAAAACTACAGTGCACCGAATCACTCTGCCTGCGCAGACCGGTTCTTATACTCCCCGAAGGTTCAAGTACCACGACCAAGTAGATCATACTTGATTGTAGGTGCCTTCTTCTTTATGATAGAAAACACAAACACTGACGTGCCCAGCAGCGCTTACATCCATCTTCTCGCCAAATTTCTCACTCCAACCCCACTTCCCTCCTGTACCTCGTTGGCCATCTTACGCTGCAACAATCATTATGGACAAGCTTCCGCTCGAAGCCAAGCAATTGGTCTGCAGTTTCTTAACCCCTAGGCACCTCAAATCTCTTCGCCTCGTCTCCCAGGAGCTCTCGGTTGCCGCTGTTCCATACTTCATCCTAAGGGTTCTTCTTTTTCAACCACCCCGATAGTTGTGCTCAGGTTGAGGAGATCGTAAAGCACCCGGAGATCAAGAAACACATCAATACAGTTGTGATTGACCCTAGAGCGATACACCATTTCGATGACTTCGAGAGTTGGGTTCTAGATATGCCTGGAGACTGGCGCATTCCCCACTGGCCCGACTATGTGCCTGATCACGGGCGCAGATACGACAGTGAGGGCTTTCCCGTTCCATGGTCTCGATCAATCAGTCAAGCGAGAGAGCGCTATCTAGACGACTTCAACCATGCAAAATATTCTGAGCAAGAGCTCCGAAGTTTGTGGGAGCACCACCGTGCACTTCAAAGCGAACAACAGAACTCGTACACCCAGAGGCACATGATTTCCGTGATTCGCGACATCTTTCATCATTGTCACAAACTAGGGAACGTCGTTGTCACATCTGAACACTACTGTGGGTCGCCGGTGTCTCGCATCCGAAACAAGTGGTTTCTCGACATAGTGATGGCTTTTCCGGAACCGGATTCGCTTGCACCTTCAGATGCTCCTACATGTATCTTAAGCTTGGGGAATAAAGAAATCGCAAGACACCTGTACACATTGACGATTCTCGATGTTGATGTGCGAGATTGGTACGGCGATGTGAGGATGAGCAACTTGCGGCACCTACACATCTCGATCAAGAAGTGTATATAGGGGCTTGCGCCGGACCCTATCATGACAACCAATACGCAGATTGTTACAGACGCGCTGTCCAGGATTACATACTCACTGGAGGGCCAGAACCCAAAGAGGTGCTTGCGGGCGATGGAGAAATTGACATGGAATTTCCGTCTATCATAACCGAGACGCAGAATGGATTGTGGGAAGACATTGATTGTCGCATCAGTGCTTTCTTTTGAAGAGTTGAGCCACTCTCAGCTCAAGGGGGTTCGTTGCTACTGCGGGTTTCATGACCACAGAATATGTAGAAGAAGAATATGCTACTTGGAAGGGTGGGGACATGGCTGAGTGGCTCAGGCTGCACAAAGGCAGGCCATCACGGCACGTCGAAGAACGTCAAACATCATCTTTAGCTTAATGCTCGTGCATCGAGATCATTAGCTGAAAATATATCAGCAGTCTCGGTAACCATGGCAAGAGGCGAATAAAACAGTGTTTACAGATATTATCATTAGATCATCGGCGATATGTGACTTTATAGACAACTGTGATGTTCGACTGTGCTCTCAGTCCTCGATCAATAGAACAGACCCTTTTGCCACCAAGCACATCTCGCATTTGCAGCAGGATCTCTCATCTGCCCAATGGTCCTCGGCCCCAGAGTCTGAACAGTTGCATTGCTTCCATACATGGGGAAGAAAGGCGCGCCCCTGAGATTGGGGTTACCAGTCTTTGCAAACTCGGTGATGTATTCCTGCATAGCGAGGGCGACAGGAACATTCTGTACACCGAATGAGGTGCCTCCTGAGCCAGCAGTCGTGCTACCGTTGCCGTTGTAGTAGGTGTATGCGATATCCTGACCGTGGATTGAAGGAGGCACGTCAAAGAGATAAGCGTGAGTCTGGTTATTGTAAGCCTTGTTGAGCCAGACGGCATTGCAAGTGAAAATGGCCTCGGACAGAATGGCAGAAACGCGAGCAATCTGGTTGGTGTAATTTTGAGCTTGACTGCCATCGAAGATTGGTGGGTAAAGAGTTTGGGTGATGTAGTCTAGAGTTGCTGGCATGTAGTTGAGTGCAGGGAAACTTGTGGTTAGAAAGGTGTTTAGAGCCGTGTCGTTGTTGATGAAGGGGTCTGTGAAGAGAAGGCCTTCGTCTGCGTTGTGGCCGGTCATGAGAGAGACGTTCTTGTCGTATTGGCCGCGGGCCAGCAATTGGCCTGGTAGTGCTGGGACAAAGTCGCCGTCTACACTGGGTCCGTAGACGAATTGACCGTAGGGGGCTGAGCCAACTTGTTTTGCGTTTGCGGAAATGATGGCAGATGAAGGCAATTTGCGTGCCTCGGCCAAAGAGGATACGTTCAGCAGAGCGAGGAAGTCATTGAAGACGCCTTCCTCGGCGGATGGAGAGACAACGGGGAAGAAGCCAGGCGACTGAGGTACTGCACCTGCAAAAGGTGCTGGACCTTTGAGGCCACCAAAGGCCTGTTCTATGGTCAGTTCTGAATCTCGCAAGATCGACAAGAACGGTTCTTACAGTAATCTGATGCATAATAGAGCCGCCACCGGCCGATTCACCAAACACTGTCACGTTCTTCGGGTCGCCTGTTCCAAAATAGTCAGATAAGATGTTCACAATGACTAATTATTTTATCAACTTACCTCCAAAGAGATGGATGTTCTGCTGAACCCATTCGAGAGCAAAGCGCTGATCCCATAGACCGGCGTTTGCGGTTGCGTTTTCCTGGAAAGTAGGGCCCGAGAGCCAACCCATAGCACCAAGTCTGTAGTTCATAGCCACATAGATGACACCGCTAGAATTGTCTGATTGAGATCGCTCGAGCAGACCAGCAGGATTTCCGCTACCAGCCTTGGAACCTGCTGTGTATCCACCACCGTATATCCAGACTAGAACGGGGTGTTGCTCATCAGAGGTGAAGATGGCTTCGGGAACCATGACATCGAGGAAGAGACAGTCTTCGCTCTGTGTAGGGTCCGGCACGGCAGCGGCAGAGGAGTTGCTCGAGGTGGTCTGGAAGTCTGACATGGTGAAGTTGGTCTTGTTGGCTAGCAGGTACTCTGGGATCCATTGTGCAGCAATGGCTTCCCATACTGGATTGGCCTGAGGGCATATGCGGTTGACGTTTCCTGTCTGCACCTGGGTTCGGTTTACAGCAGGAGCTTGTGGAGCTGCAAAACGAAGGTCACCGACTGGAGGAGCGGCGTAACGAATGTTGGAGAAGTTGTAGTAGCCGCCAGTTGCCTTGTTTATATCAATGGACTGGCCATCAAGGCAGGAGCAATACACTTACGTTGTATGAGGAAGCTTGTTGCCGCGCATATCCGAGATCCACAATGGGCAATGGATCAGACGAGCTCGAGTTTTGAGCAGACACAGCTACTGACAAACCAAGGATGGCTGCTGCTACCGAATGAGAAAGAACACGCATGTTTCTTTGAAATATCAAGTACGAGCGTCAAGGAGAAGAATGGAGGCGCACGAGGCAATTGAGAAAAGGTAGATTTGAAGCTCTTTATGTGCTATAGCGCTTATCCGGCAAACCGAGGGGTAGACTATGAGCTCATGGATGGTTGACTAGAGGCTGACACGAGGGCTACGACTTGCTCGAGATGGTACGAAGCGAACGAGGGCGGGTTAGCATGGTCCTCGGTAGTGGTGAATATCAAGCCCTCAAGTATACCCCTCACGTCGACCGAGGGGTGATTCGCAAGCCATTGCGAACCGTCATAGCAGTTCCTTGCTTGGGCGGCAGGCTTGCACCAAGACGATGGCTCCATCCAACATAGTTTATACGAGTACGATTGGGAGGACTGAGGCGTCCATGTCTGCAAGTCCGAGCCTATCCAAGCTGGATAGAGTGTGGAACACGGTTGGCGACCAGATCAAGATCAACGGTGGAGGCGGCACAGAAAGTGCGGGGGACAAGAAAGCTGGACGGAAGCTGCCCAAAAGCGATCCGGGCCTCAGAGGCCAGCCGAGCGGTGCGAGGCAGGTCACAAGGCGTTAAAGGCTGTCGTAAGGTTCAGAGCGAAATGCAAGCGAGATAGCAGTCAAAAGAGGAAGGTTCGAACAAGAGGGACTCTGGACATGTTTGCTCCGACGAGAGGCGGTGAGGGACGTCGGGCATGTGTCTTGGCGGCAGATGCCGCGGTTGATGGGCAAATTTTGGGAAGTTGCAAGAACTTTGACCATCTAGGTAGATTGCGACTGCCCAACATCGATCTGCTGCCAGGACTGTCGCCAAGGAAGGGATGAGTGCAACCAATGGAGCAGCCATGTCGCAAGGACAGAAACGCAAAAGAGAAGAGAAGCATGTGAGCGACAAGAAGGCGCAAAGCGACAAACCTCCGGCGACCATATACAAAAACCTGCAACTTGCCGAAAAGCCCGTATACAAGAACCTACAGATCGCCGACACACTCAAGACTCAATTGAAATCAAAGAATCAGCGTCTCGACAAGTCGCAAAAGGTCGAGAAGCCCAAGTTCAAGAACCTTCAGATCGCCGAATCGCAAAAGACAGAGCCCACCCAAGTACGAGACGATAGAACGCAGAAGGTCGGGTCGCAGAAGCAAGGGAATGCACCTCATAGACCACACAATCCACTGGCTTCTCGTCAGAACAAGTTACTGCAAGTCCGCCAGAGTCTGCCCATCTGGCCCCAGGCTGCCAATATCCGCGATGCGCTTCTCGAGAACCACGTCCTGATCCTTGCCGGTGAGACTGGTAGTGGCAAATCGACTCAGGTCCCTCAGTTCCTACATACCTCTGCGTGGTGCACTGGACGTATTGCCGTTACCCAGCCCCGTCGTGTCGCCGCTGTCTCGCTCGCCCGCCGTGTCGCCGAAGAAATGGGCACTCCCCTTGGAAAGAGCCCACATTCGCTGGTCGGTTATAATGTGCGTTTTGACGACAACGTGGGCAAGAACAACAGAATCAAGTTCCTTACCGAGGGAATGTTGTTGCAAGAAATGTTGAGGGACCCTGCCTTGACAGAATACAGTTGCGTCGTTGTTGATGAAGTTCACGAGCGAAGTGTCAACGTAGATTTGCTTCTAGGTTTCCTAAGAGGTCTTGTGACCGGCACGAGTGAAGCGGCCAAGAAGCGAAAAGGAAAACCCCCCAAGGTCGTTGTCATGAGTGCTACAGCCGATACCGAGAAGTTGAAGGATTTCTTCAACGAAGGCTTTGGACGACCTTTGAGCGAAGACAGCATACCCACTATCAACGGCGATACCCCAATTTTGGACGACAAAGAGGCGTCCGTTGAAAATATACAGGAGGGATCTGTCTCGAACCCAAGCAAAATTTCAACATGTTTTGTTGAGGGTCGGATGTATCCTGTACAGACGGAATACCTATCTGAACCTACACGAGACTTTTCAGAAGCAGCCTTGTTACAAATCTTCCAGATCCACCGTAAGGAGCCAATGCCTGGAGATATTCTGGTCTTCTTGACTGGTGGGGACGTCATCACGAATCTACAACAAGCAATCGAGGACATGATACCAAATGTAATCACCAAAGACTCTGGTCTACCGAAATTGCTTGTGTTACCGCTTTATGCAGCGCTTTCTCAGGCACAACAACAAGCCATTTTCTCGCCCGCTCCTCCTAACACACGCAAAGTAATTTTGGCAACCAACATTGCTGAAACGTCAATTACGGTACCAGGTGTTCGCTTTGTCGTTGACAGTGGAAAGGCCAAGATCAAGCAGTTCCGCAATCGCCTCGGTCTCGACTCGCTCCTCGTCAAGGACATTTCTAAATCTTCCGCCATCCAACGTCAAGGTCGTGCAGGCAGAGAAGCAGCCGGCAAGTGTTTCCGCCTGTACACGAAATCCAACTTTGAAACTCTAGAGAAGGACACGGTTCCTGAGATTCTGCGATGCGACTTGAGTTCAGCAGTACTCACCATGAAGGCAAGGGGTGTTCATGACGTTATGGAGTTTCCACTCTTGACTCGTCCGTCGAGAGAAGCAATGGAGCGTGCACTCTTGCAGCTGCTCCAACTCGACGCTTTGAACCCTGAAGATGGAAATATCAGTGACTTGGGTCGTAAGATCGCAAGATTGCCCCTGACCCCAGCCCACGGCAGAACCATCATAGCAGCTGCCGATCCAGAGATGGGATGTCTCTTGCCCGTAATCGACATCGTAGCTTGCTTCAACTCGGAGAACATCTTCCTCGAAGTCAAGGACCAAGACGCAAACGACGAGGCAAGAGAAGCTCGCAACAAACTCTCACGCCGTCAAGGAGATCATTTGACCCTGCTCAGCGCCGTACAAGCCTACGCTTCGGAACGCACCGACCGCAAGCAATGGGCCAAGCAACATCTAGTCTCGCACCGCTCCATGCAAAACGTCATGGATGTCCGCAAACAACTTCGTGCTCAATGCCAACAAGCCAAACTCCTTACCAAAGAACAACTCGCCACTGCCGACGATGACGATGACATTAATGCAATCTCCGAGTCTACAGGCAACAACATCTTGAAGTGCTTCCTTCGCGGCTTCCCTACGAATGTGGCTCGACTGGTGCCTGATGGTAGTTATAGGACTATCCATGGACATATGGCTGTGGCTATTCATCCCAGCAGTGTACTATATGGCAGGAAGCTTGAAGCCATCTTGTATAATGAGTTTGTGTATACGAATAGGACGTATGCTCGCAGCGTCAGTGCTATACAAATGAATTGGCTGGAAGAGATATATGCGGCACCGAATTAGGGTCGAATCAGCTGTATAGGCCAAAATCTAGTCACAAACAACAATTTCTGTTACCAGTTCACCTTGTATATATATATATCTTTTTCTTTTACCAAACTGGAGTGTGATGCGGATGGGACGGGGTGAAATGTAGTCATGAAAGTGACACTAGTAAGCTTGCGCCACGGTGAGTCTGGGTATCTATACCTTTGTGATATATGTGCATTCCACGCGATGACCCCGGTTTAGTCAACATCGTCATGAACATCTACATCTGGAGCGCCCGAAGATGCCTAAGCTGTCTCTTCATGTTGTGCCTTCTCCCTCGACTTAAGAGTCGGGAATACGAGCCAGTGGGCGAGTTCGTACTGACGCATCACCTGAGCATCTTTTTCATCGACGTTTTCGTGCAGCTCCTCTTGTCTGAGGCCAGAGATGTAACCAAAAAGAAGATCGCCCAGGTATCGCGATTCAAGCTTCTGGAGAGCATCGGGGCCGATTCCCGACCACAGCAGACCAATGCTAGTACGGGTCTGAGCAGCTTGGAGCTGTGATATAGCATCTTCAAACGTGAGTATCTTGCCTTCAACGCTGACTTTCGTATCAAGGAGCTCACGCTCTTTGCGCCGGACAACATCAAAGGCTAGCGAATTTGCACAGCATTACGACGATATCTTGTCGTGACAAGCTTTATCAAGAGGCCTGTATTCCATCTAACATTTCGATACCCTGAAAACGAACATGTTACTTGCCTAGTCAGGGAAGGAGGCAGCGAGAGGACTCTCAAAAGGTCAAAATAAGCTTGGTCCGATCGGCAATCGATTTCCCGAAGAGTGTGTCCGACAGCGCCGATGCTCACGCCGAGGACGGGCGTCCGCCAATCTTGCCGTGTCTTCGGGCCAGACCATTCAACATTGTACAAATAGTGAATCATCGTCGTTGTTCACTTTGTTCTCTTATTTTGTTCAACTGCTAGGATTCATGTTGTTATAGTATCGCAAGGCATAGGTGATTCGCTAATATGCGTCAAGTCGGATCTGCTCTTTGGCCGAGGCTTAGGGCCGTGCAGGTGTACGGAGCCAATACTGGTGTGGGCAAGACAGTCGTCAGTACATTGCTCTGCAAAGCTCTACGAAAAAGGCTGCCAGATTACAACGTACATTACTTGAAACCAATCTCGACGGGACCGCTCGACGATCAGGACAACCGGTATGTACATCTGGACACCTGGGTGGAAGACAAGCACTAAATCTTTGGAAGCCATATAACACGATACTCGAAAGACATAACATCCAAAACACTACTCCAATTTGACGACCCAGTCAGCCCTCATATCGCTGCCAGGATATCCAAGGAGCCAATCGATGACCAGAGCATCCTGACTCGTGTTTACGATGAATTACTTGGCTATGCTACTGGAAAGGATGCTGTAGCAGTCGTTGAGACTGCTGGTGGCGTTCTCTCTCCAGCGCCTTCTGGAAACGTGCAGGCGGATCTCTACCGACCTTTGAGACTACCCGCCTTGCTAGTGGGTGACCATCGCTTGGGCGGCATTGGCACGACCATCTCGTCTTGGGAATCACTTCACGTCCGCGGATACGACGTAAACTCTGTTCTGCTCTTCGAAGAGTCAAGATACGACAATCACACTTACCTGAAAGACTACTTCAAGGAAAGAGGCATCTTGACTCTTTCTTTGCCACCACCTCCTGACCTCAAATCTACTCAGGCAGAAGACGAGCAATCTATGAAACAGTACTACGATGCAGCCAGCAGCTCTCCTAGTCTCGAACAATGCATCGACAACATCATCCGCGCCCACGACCAAAGGCTGTCTAGCTTACAATCATTGCCCAAGAGAGCCGATAGCAGCATCTGGCATCCTTTCATGCAACACACGGAAAGGTCGGAGCAGAACATCCTGGCCATCGACTCAGCCTATGGCGACTACTTCCAAACTCACAACTCTTCCGGCTCTGGCTCAAAAGAGGGTAACCAACTCAAACCTGCTTTCGATGGTTCGGCATCATGGTGGACACAAGGTCTCGGTCACGGAAATCCTGCATTGGCACTTACTGCTGCCCATGCTGCTGGCCGTTATGGCCATGTCATGTTTGCCGGTGCTGCACACGAACCTGCTGTATCGCTCTCCGAGACGCTGCTCCAGAATATTGGCAATCCTCGTCTGTCAAAGGTCTTCTTTAGCGACAACGGAAGTACTGGAATGGAGGTTGGCGTGAAGATGGCGCTTAAGGCAGCCAGTAAGCGTTACGGCTGGTCTCCTGACGATGAGATCTTGATTCTCGGTCTTAAGGGCAGTTATCATGGCGACACCATCGGCACTATGGATTTGTCAGAACCATCTACATACAACAAAAAGGTCGAATGGTACTCTGGTCGTGGCCACTGGTTCGACTTTCCACTTGTCAAGATGCAAGAGGGCAAGTGGATCGTCGAGCCTCCTGCAGGTATGGAGGAAGAATTCGGTCCTGTTCGCTCTTTCTCAAGCTTGGACGAGATTTTCGCGCTGTCTGGTAGGAAGGCCGATGCTGAGCGCTACGAGTCTTACATCAAGACTTCTCTCGAAGCTTTGACTGCAGAAGGCAAAAAGTTCGGCGCTCTCATCATGGAACCAGTCATCCTCGGCGCCGGCGGTATGCTCTTCAGTGATCCTCTCTTCCAACACATGCTGGTCAAGGTTACACGTGAGCAGTGTCCAGAACTTTACGGCAACCCTGAAGCTACACCGGACTCGGAGCTGGCATGGAAGGGTGTTCCCGTTGTCTTTGACGAAGTGTTTACTGGTCTTTACCGTCTTGGCCGTTTCAGCAGTTCGTCATTTGTCGATGTCCAACCCGATATTTCCGTTCATGCCAAGCTGCTTACTGGTGGATTGCTGCCTCTCTGTACCACCCTTGCCAGCGAGAGCATTTTCGAGGCCTTCTTGAGTCCAGAGAAGTCGGATGCTTTACTGCACGGCCACAGCTATACTGCACATGCCGTTGGCTGCGATATCGCCAGGTATTCCCTCAAAACCATGAAAGAGATGGACGAAGGCGCCACTTGGACCAGCTTCAAGTCCGCCTGGAAACAAGAGGACGATGCCAAGCAGAACCTTTGGAGCATGTGGTCGCAAGACTTTGTGCGTGATCTTTCGCTCAGACCAAACGTCGAGAGCGTGTTTGCCATTGGCTCTGTTCTGGCAATCTCGCTCAAGGATCCTGCTGGCTCTGGCTATACCTCGACAGCTGCGACTGGGTTGAGAGACACATTGCTTCATGACTCCTCATCCGAGAACGCCATTCACTCGCGTGTCTTGGGCAACGTGTTGTATCTGATGGCCAGCATGACCACATCACCGGACACGATCGCAAGTATTCAGAAGAAGGTGCAGGCTGCAATGAACTGAGGAACGTTATATGTAGAAGTAGACCTGTAAAATATCTCCGAGATGATGGAGACACAACAGATAAAGCATGTCTTCAAACACGATAATATTCAATATTTTCATAGACTGGTAGCAATGCGTATTGCCGAGAAGCAAATGATAAGTCTAGTTTCTGCGTTTTCTAACACCTGACACCCTGCTCTTTCGCGATCCTGTAAATCTCGGTGCATATCTTGTCGACGTCCGTCTTCTTCAGCGGCACGCGGTGGGTGCCGTCCCATTCAACAAGCGTCACACTATCAGGATGACAGTACTTTTTCATCAGATCTCTGTGCAGATGCAAACCAGCATCGTTTAGGCCATGTACATGAATCGTCGGTAGTCTGAGGATATGCTCGTTGGGGCCCTCATACTTGAAGCCCTCGCTGATCTCGCCAGCGCCCAATGTGGCCGGCCCAACCGAATACTCGGACAACTGCATCAGCGGCTGCCTTCCAGCTAATAGGACGGCGAACTTGTAGTCTGTGTCTGCATACCCCGTCTTTTCAACGCGTACCTGCTGATCGTACAGCAAGCTCGCCGCAAGCTTCGCGCCCTGGCTAAAGCCCATCAAGCCCACCCAAGGCCCTGTACCAGGATCGCTGCTCTTGCAAGTCTCAATCGCATACATGACTTCTTCGATTGCGGTCTCGTCGTCGACGTCGGCGTGTTCGGGTAGCCAGCGCAGCCAGCGGCGGAAAGGGCCATAGTCTTCGTAGACGGGGGCGATGCCTGGGCCTGGAGCGCAGTAGAAGGGCCCGTCTGCGAAGACGAGGCGGAAGGTAGGTAGGGCTTTGATGAGGCTGCGGGCTTGGAGTTGAAAGATTTCGGCCGTGACACCTCCGCCGTGGAGACAGAGGATGCGAGGGAGCGAGAGATCGACGGGTTTCGGTGGTGTGGTGGTCATGTTGGGTGTAGTGTATGTCTCTCAGCGGCTGCTTGTGTCATGTGTGAAGGGTGATTGGTGTCTCTTGGTGTAATCGCGAGACTCGTGTGGTGTATCAACTATGGTGTTTGTGCTCAAAGGGTGGCAGTGGTAAGTAGAGTCAGGTTGTTGTGGAGGACAGAAAGACTGTAAGGTAAGTAGACAGAGAAAGATAATACTACCAGACGTGCACTATCTTATCATTTCGCCAGACGAGCGGAAGCATCGATCGGATGCATTGGAAGTGTTTCATTGCTCACATCATCTACCCGGACCGGCTCTCCATGTCCCTTACCGCCGTTGCCCAATCCCGACACCTGAGCGCGCTGCCAGATTTAGAATATCTCCGACAGTCATCGGAGATTTTGCATTCGACACGCCGTTTTGGTTTATGTGTTGCACGATTGCAGAACAAGAGAGAAGCTCCAACTGAAGTACTCTTGACGGTGACGATGGATTTGAGCTCGGACCATCTATCTCTACCATCTTGACCATCCGTCCTTAGTCCTTTTCTCCATTCTTCCAATTCTCTATCGCCGACACACAAAACATGCATATACATATGAGCAGCGATCGAGTATCCCGCTCCACATATCTGTACCACCATTAATCTCTCAGTCAATAACATCGTCCCTCAAATCGAACAACTGCCTGATGACCTCGTCTGCCTTGCTGCGAATCGCGTTGTGGTACATGACATTGGTCGTGAAGGTCTTGCATCCCTTGATCTTCTCCGCCGTCTCGCGAGAGTAATCGTAGTCGACATACATCTAGAATTTAATTCGTCAATCACATTGTCGTTGACCAATCTTCCTGGCTTCAACTCACATCTTCTTGGTACACGGCTGCGTATACAGGAACCTCATTCTTGCTGAGTTGCTCTTCGTCAAACAATGCTGGCCAGTCGGAGTCTGCAGCTACCCGGTTGGCGACGTCTTGGATCTTGCGAAGTTCGCTATAATCTTCGAACATCCAGCTGAATATCTATACTACGTCAGCTAGTCTTAAACATCACCATGCCGTGCTAGAACATACCATCTCGCCTGTAAAGTATACAGGTCCCTCCGAAGTAATCTGGAACTCTGGGAACTCGTTGCGCACGCGCTCAGCAGACCAATCGGGTGCTTTGCTACAAAGTTGTCAGCAAAGCGCAGGTTGAACAGACATGATGTAAGTACCCTTCGCAGTAAATCTGCTCGTGCAAGATAGCATATATGACTCCTTCGTCGAAGGACGTAAGCGCATCGACGGCAGAGAGTGTGCCTCTAGTCAAATGACCGAAAGCTTCGATATCGTAGGCCGCACGCAGCACGGCTTCATGCACGCTATCAATGCCTCCGTGCATTCCGAATATGATGCCCATTTGCTGGAAGCGTCTGGCGGTCAAATTACCTCCGGTCGGTAGTTTGATGACTCCGTCACCAAAGCGTTGCAAGTACTTAACAATCGTCTTGACCCTGTCAACGTCCTCGGGGTACTTGTTGTAATAGTCCTTGTTTCGCTTGGCCACTCTCTTGAATAGTGCTCTATAAACTGGATCGGGCTGCTTTACAAGGGGTTGGAGGCCGCCATATATGAAAGCTTCACGCAATCCTTGAGGGTAGAATGAGAGATATGTGATGCTGCAGAACCCACCAAAGCTCTGTCCCATGATGCTCCACTTCTGCTTCTCAGTGGGGTAATCTGCGGTCAAGGATTGTCGAATAGCCTCGCAGTCTCGTACGATGCTGTCAGCGCGGAAGAGCTTGAGATATCTCGCCTGTACATCATTCTCTCCACGCAAGCCCAGCGTACTAGGTGTAATTGGAGTGCTGAGGCCAGTACCTCTTTGATCAAGGTAGAGCATTTGGTAGCCTTTATCCAGGATAGTCCAGGTGAAGGGGTAAGCACTTGGGTGTCGGCAAGGACCTCCAGGACCGCCGTTCAAGAAGACCATCCATGGCAGTTGGCTCTTCTTCTCGTCATGATCGCTAGGATCTGCAGGTGATTCATGCTTTCTCACTGAACGAGCGAAGATGCGAATAGTCCCGGAATCCGGCTTCGAGTAGTCTTTGGGCACATCGAAGAAGTGTTCGGTAACCCTCAGCTTACCTGTAGTGGTTCAAGTGTCAACACGTATCATCCACAGATAAGCACCTTGCAACTGAGACACAGAGTGAAGGCTTGAATAATTCGTTTATCGTACCAGGTATCTGATGAGTTCTCTGCTCCACTATATTTGCCGCAGCAACTTTGATCGAGTGAGCCATTTCGTGTCAAGTAGGTAAGATGGATAGACCTTGTGCGGGGGGGTAACCAAGGTGGAGTCGATGATAGACGGTAAGAAGCCCCGCAGTATTGACGCCATGGTTGGCTCCTGCCTGTCTTCTGTGGTGCAGCTATCATAATCCACATTCAGAGAGAGAGTTCAAACAAAAGTATGTTCTTGTAAGATAGCCTTCAGCATACAGTTAAGGTTCGTAGTGCTCTCTTGCGAAACGGCTGATGCTCAAGCAAGATGGAGGGGAGGGGGCTTGCACACTGAGGGTGTGGTTACCAGCGTGCGCTCGGAGTCTGCTACACCGATGATCGCCAGCAAGATTCGTCCACCACAGATATATTTACAGCTTGCACGAAAACACCTGAAGTACACACCAAAACTCTACAATTTCTACGCAATCATGGTCAAGAAGGACAAGGGCAAGAAGGAGGCCAAGAAAGTTAGAGTGGCAGCTAAGCAGGAGAAGGTCGCCAAAAAGTCTGAAAAGAAGGCCAAGAACAAGAAGGACGCCGACGACAGCGATGTTGAAGAGGCCGATCTGGACGCAATCCTAGCAGAATACGCAAAGAAGCAAGAACAGTTCTTGAAGGTCACCGAAGACACTGTTTCTGGCCCCTCACCAAGGAGTGCTTCCACTTTTATCGCCTCACCTTCGGACGGCAGAGAACTTTTCCTGTTTGGAGGCGAACACTACAATGGAGCCATCGCAAACTTCTACAACGACTTTTACATCTACAGAATCAACTCGGATGAATGGCGCAAGGTGACTAGTCCTAACTCGCCTTTGCCTCGCAGTGGACATGCTATGTGCAGAGGCGGCAACACTGGTGGAATCTACATGTTCGGTGGAGAGTTCAGTTCACCAAAACAGGGCACTTTCTACCACTACAACGATTTCTGGAGCTTGGAGCCATCGACCAGGGAGTGGACCAAGATTGAGACCAAGGGACCATCTCCATCCGCCAGAAGTGGTCATCGTATGGTGGCCTTTAAACGCTACATCATCCTTTTCGGAGGCTTCCAGGACACGTCACAACAAACCAAGTATTTGAATGACCTTTACATCTACGACTGCCAAACATTCCAATGGCATATCCCAGTCCTGCCGCCTGCTGCTATGCGCCCGGATCCTAGGTCGTCTTTCTCCTTCCTGCCCCATGAGACTGGAGCAGTTCTGTACGGTGGATACTCTAGAATCAAGACTTCGGCCTCGGCCGGAAAGTCGAAGGGAGGCAGACAAGCTTCTCGTGTCATCATGAAACCGATGGTACATCAAGACACTTGGTTCTTGCGTATCACGCCACCTCCTGCGGAAGCTCCTATGAATACATTACCGACAGTTCGCTGGGAGAAGAGAAAGAAGCCCGTCAACTCGCCCAACCCAGCTCGCGCTGGTGCGACTATGGTGCATCACAAGGGAAGAGGCATTGCATTTGGTGGTGTGCACGATGTCGAGGAAGACGAAGAAGGCATTGACAGCGAGTTTTTCAACCAGTTGCTTGCTTTCAACATCGATCGTAACCGTTTCTTCCAATTGAGTCTCAGAAAGCCGCGTGCTCAGCCCGCAAAGAAGCAAGGCGGTGGCAACGAACGTGGCGGCAGACGTGGAAGAGGAAAGGCAGACGAAGAAGAGCTGTTGCGCAATCTTGCTCTTATCGAGGGCAAGGGCTCTCTGGACGACGGTGAGCTTCCTATCAAGCGTGATGACGACTCCGACGATGAGGACGTCAAGATCGAGAAGCCTGTACAATACGAGATGCCTCATCCTCGCTTCAACGCTCAGCTCGCAGTACAAGACGACACTCTCTACATCTATGGTGGCACCTTCGAAAAGGGTGATCGCGAATTCACATTCGACGAAATGCACAGCATTGATCTCGGCAAGCTCGACGGCGCCAAAGAGATCTTCCGTCGCGAGCTCGAAGACTGGCAGGGTAGTGAGGATGAGGATAGCGAAGATGAGGATGAGGATGAGGACGACGAGGAAGATGAGAGTGAAGACGAGACCGCCGGCACTTCCACTCCTGCCACCTCTGTTGCACCCGAAGAGATTGCCAAGCCTGAAGATGTGGCCAAGAAGCAAGCAGCAGAAGACGAAGAGCCAGAAGATGAGCCAGCAACCGAGAAGTCCGACGGTCTTCCTGGCCCGCGTCCCTTCGAATCTCTGCGTGAATTCTTCTCTCGCACAAACCACCAATGGCAAGACATCATTCTGGAAGAACACAAGTTCAAGCACGCAACCCAAATTACGGAGAGATCGGTCAAGGAGATCCGTAAGAGTGCATTCGAGCGTGCTGAACAGAAATGGTGGGATGTCAGAGAAGAGATGCAAGTTCTGGAAGACGAGCAGGAGGCGGCCGGTATTGGTGAAGTTGTTGCGCTCGAGTCTCGCGGTGAAGGTAGCGGTGGCGGTGGTGCTGGCAGGAGAAGATAGTTGGGATATACGCATGAATTCATAGACACAAAATGCATGGAAACGATTCGAAAACACAGACATTCCATACAATGTACTGGAGTTTAGCCTATGTAAAGGGTTGACTAAAGAGTGTGAGATGGAACAATCGTGCGCAATCCACAAACAAAGTCTTAGGTATGGGCTCCCTTAGAGGAACCATCCCAGGACAGGCCAATCCTCTGAAGAGGAAGAAGCAAGAAACGAAAAACGAAAAACTTCCAAACTATACTTGCTCAAGAGCAAACAAATTGTGGGAAACCACCAGCACGTCTGACATTCTACTTGGTCTGGACGTAGATGTCAGAGCTACCGCTGCTCTGGTAACCCTCAGTAGCGACGATTTGGTAATAGTGGTGACCAAGGTTGAGACCGAATCTGGCCCAGGCATTGAAGTGATTCTGCATAGTAACGGCGCCACCGACACGTTTGCCCTGGCGAACGGACCAGTATTGCTGGAAGGTGCGAGTACCGTCGATGGAGGGCTGGTTCTAAAGGTGAAGGTACAATTAGCATGTCTCTTATGTCTGACCATGGAACAGATAGCACTCCAAACCCCATCTGATGGGTTCTGGTTCATGCTATCTGTACCTTTTCTTTACGTACGGTGCGAGTAGAGACGTAGACATTGTAGTTGCCGCCATCGGTGGAGAAACTACCCTTGTACTGAGCACCGCTGCTGGGGTCATACGTGCCAAACGACTCAATGACATAGTACTCGACGAGCGGGTTGCGTGCCCATCCGTAGACAGCAAGATAGCCGTTGCCAGAAGGATTGAAGCTTCCACCGTAGTTGATGGTGCTTGGAGTAGTGTCAGAAAGTTCCAAAGGGGAGCTCAGATAGACATACCGGCCAGTGCCAGGGTTCCAGCCCTTTCCACCAACAAAGTTGCCAGTGTTCTGCCACTGAACAGAGTAACGAGAACCCTCACCAAGAGTGAACTGGGCATTGCCGCCGCCATCAGTCCACCAAGAGTAGAAGTATCCATTGTGACTACCCTCAGCGCTGGGAGTACCTGCGCGCTTGGAGAGGAGAGTCGAGTTTCCGTCGTCAACCTCCTCGGTAAGGAAGTCGAAGGGGGCGGCCAGCACCGTAGTAGCAGCCATCAAGGCGCAGAAGAAGGACTTGAGCGAAATCATATTGATAAAGACCAGGCTTAATCTCAGAAGTGTGGTGAATCAAGCGATGGTTTGGTTTGATGGCGAGGCCATCCTGATTTATATCTTTTCTTCTTCTCTCATCTCTCGCACTGAGCTCGTAATATCACCCATATCGATTGAGCCTAAACAAATTGTCGTACACCGTCCACACGCTGATCAACTTTTAGACATGGTGATGATTCCAGCGTCTCGCCTATGCACAAGATGGAGGGGATTCTGCTGTGTTTCTCTTGGTGTTCTTGGTATTCTTGGCTCGACAAGCAACGCGAAGGGGATGCCAATGCTATCTTATATACCCGTATACGGCCGCACACCGGTTAAAAGAACGAGTGCCTGCCATGGTCAGGCTTAGCATGCGAGAAGTGTTCTAGTCAATTATCACAAGGAGCCGGATCAGCATGGTGATTTGCCTATAGCATAACAAAGGAGGGAGAGGAGAGCCTGTCAATGCAAACAACATGGATATAGCCGCGTTGCCAAGCAGACTATTGTATCAGAGCAAGCGAGCCGAAGAGCCCCCTCCTCGTCATAAGCCAAGTCATACAACTAGTCCAACGCAGCGTGCTGTAAAAGGTAGCACGACGAGAAGTTCATGGCCGCCATGTGTATGAATTGAGTTCCAGAGCTTCCATAAGTTCAGGCTGTTCGGAAATAAAGATGATCATCCTTCATATCTGAGCATACGGTCATCCGTAGCGATACCAGTCCACGGTTGCTGACCGCATATAGTATACATGGCGCAGAAGCTGCGTGACAAACTACAGCAGCAGTTCAGCACCCAGAAAATCAAGGTTACTGCAACCGTCCTAGAAAACGTAATCCAGAGACCCACATGACCCATTCAGACTTGGCCGTATCGATGGCAACGGAGTAGTCAAGTTCGTTCCAGAGAGCAGATCTGCATGAGGCCAATTTACGTTTCGGCAGCAGCGCTTTGGGGAGAGAAGTAGCGAAGAAGGACCTGGCAGAATGTCCACCGCCTTTCATATGGGGTAGATCCGAACGATAAGATTGGATTTTTGCCCCGGCTCTTCGGCTGTTCTTTCCCACTCTCACTTTTGCCAGTCACTACTCGCGAATTGCAAACACGTCCAGGGCATCTGCCTTGACCTCTTCGTCTCGTCATGAAGAAACCCCACTGAGACCTCCGAACCTTCCAAGCATCGAAGCACATCATCCTACTATACATTCGAAAGCCCGCCGCACGTTCCATGTTGATTAAAGGATTCGGTTTCAAGAGGATACTCCAACAGGTCTGGGACCTTCTCCTAAGCCTGGACTATCGAGAATCTACTTCGGAATACCGGAACGTCCTACTCCACTTTGTGATTGATCAGATGGCAACAATTCATCTGTACTCTTCTTTACAGTTTCTCCAACACTAGACCGCCCGAGAATAGCCTGGCTGTAAGGCCTAGTGAGTATGTATGCTTGAACATTGATGGCGGCTAAACTCGTGTATCGTAATTCATGTCTTCAATAACTTTGTTAGATTGAAGTCACGCACCAAGGTCACGTTAACATCGACTCGAAGATTTGGACAAGGATCCGAAGACCTCTTGCCAATCTCGTCTGCAGTCACAGTGACTGGCTGAGCTCGATGCAGTTTTCGTACACGCCTTTGCAACCTTGGCCATGTTCCACGAGATGCCATAGTCTACTTTGGCATAATTCGGCCAAGACCTGTCCCAAATGCCTCGGTTGTGATTTTTCACTCTATGCTCTCGTGTGAGGATGGTAGCTCTCAGTTTTTTTGCATGAGAGAAAGATACATGTCTCTACCACACCAGTATTTCTGCTGAGCCAGAAACACATACCAACGGGACTCGTTGACAGCTAGAGACGCCACAGCTCAACAGTACACAGTTACCAACACAAGGAACGTTCAAGAAAGCCCGCCGAGGCAACTAACAGCTGCGTTGATTTCATTCTCGTAGCATCGTGATCGTTACACTCTATGCGTATCCTGTGCAGGTGTAATCTCATCACTATCCTGGCAGCTGGAGCTTTTTTCTCCACCCTCATGATCTTTCATCTCTCGTATAGGATTCTCACCATCTTCCGCTCCGAGCATCTCAATGCCTTTCTCAAGTACATGGCCTTCATTGACTCGTTCCTGCTGCGTTTCGGCCTTTTCGGGATCGCGGACAACGCTGCCATCAGCTTTGATGGCTCCCAAAGTTTGCTTCTCTTCCGCCTTGCCATCAGCACTCTGAGCACTTTTCTTGTAGACGCTCCAACCACCACCCCAACCAAACCATCCTTCCGCCCATGGACCGCGCGCGAAACAGCAGATCAATGCGGCACCGATGCTGGCAACACTATAGCTGCCTGAGACAATCCATCCACCTCTCGCGTACAAGTGGTTGCCAGCAGCTGTACCGACAAGCTGGCCGCAGAACGTCGCAACCATGAAAGCCGTGTTGACACGGTTGCGTGCTTTAGGTGCGATGCTGTAAATGGCGCTTCTATTGGCGATCTGGGCTGTCTGCAAGCCAAAATCGTTGAAGAAAGCTTGGATTACTGGTCCAGCTATCGTAATGCGGCCGGTGTATGTGCCGATGCAGATACCCAGCATACACCAGCACTCGCCTAGGATTACGGAGAACAATGGCACGAAGCGATCAATGACATACTTTGCCCAGACCGGTCCGATGAACATACTCGCTATACCGATGAGCGAAAAGAGACCGATTGTCAATGAGTCGTAGTTGTATGGTGCTCCGGCGAGGAGAAAGGTCAATGTCGTCCAGAAGCAGGTGAATGTTGCCGCTGTAAAGAAGGTGACAAAACAGGCTTGCACCAGCACTGGCTCTTTGGGGAGCATCTCGAGGATCGACCAGAGAATCTTGAAGTAATTGATGCCGTTGGGGTTAGTTGAAGGGTAGTCTGGCATGAAGAGCCAGAGCAAGGCAAAGATGGCATACTGAAGTCCTAAGGCTAGCCAGTAGATGTTGCGCCATGCTATGAGATGTTATCAGCTAATGGTAGACCACTTTACAGAAGTGAGCTTACAGGTATAGTTGGTAAGTACACCAGACAAGAGTCGAGCTATCAGCATGCCTAACAGGAGACCCGAGGTAACGATTGATAGAGATGCTGCCCTTTTACTGGGAGGTGCAAGATCGCCAACCAGAGGAAGCATAAGCTGTGGTGTAACGGTAGTGACAGCCGTGACGAAGGAGATTGCAGTGAAGGCAGCCAAATCCTTCGTTATACAGACCCCGATCCTAGATAAGAAGGGCATATGAGTAAAGTACACTCGTATGTCATGTCGACAATACATACCACATAGTTGCAGTAAAGAACACAAGCGATAGAACAAATGGTCTTCGTGGTAAAAGGTCACCCAACGGGCACAAGAATAAGAGACCAGCCGCATAACCTGCCTGCATGACAGTCGGGATCTGCGACACCTTCTCATAAGGCACATTGAATTCCTCCGCCAGAATGTTAAGGATGGGATGACTGTAGTAGAGATTGGCGACTGTAAAAGCACCAGCAAAGCCGAATAGGACGTTCAAGGCCATGCTGAATTCTGGTGGCTTCTCGGGGTCCCAGCGACATCGCGGCGGTGTGTACGTTATGATGTTGCAGATTCGCGACCATGTCGTGCCCTGTGTTGTTTCCTTCTCTTGTATATGCTGGCCGTCCGATCCTGAAGAGTATCCTTGGTCCAGCGATAGGTTTGACGGCGAGTTGTGCTTTACATCATCTCCCGCCATTCTATACTTGACGCGCTGCAATCACTCGACAGCAACTTCTGGTTACGATGGCAAAGGGACGCAAGTTGTTGCTTCTAAGAGAAAGAGAGGAGAGATTCATAGATACGGGTAGCACGACATCTATGTATGTAGGTAGAGGCTGCATGCCTGTTGCTTGTCTACGAGCCGCATCTCCGGTGAGATCTTGAACCTATCCGGTGTTGATCATTGTTCGGCCCTCCGCCTCCGCATTCAAGAAAGACAAAAGTGTGTCCACCTCGTCAGAATAGTCTTGGAAGATGTATACCTAAACAGATGGAAGAAGCCTACGTGCTCTATGAGCCTACTGAGAACCTCTTGCTAGACAGATCGGCAGATACATTGAATTATGAAGGCACTGAGAAGACATGATCGAGGTCAGAGGGTGATAGTACACAGAGAGTGAGATGCCGGACAGAAAGCCGCAAATACTGCGGTTTAACACGAGGTGAGGTCAAGACAAAGCCAGCCGGACCGCCAAGAGATACCCCCAGAAAAGCTAGCGTCTCCGTTCAGGCTTCGCGCCATGCCCAAGCAGGCAGTTCTCACTATCTGGTGCAGAAAAAACTTCCTCCCAGCCACCACCATATCAAAACTGTTACCCTTATGCCATTGAGGAGCAAAAGAGATGGTCAGTACGGGGGTCGAACCCGCGACCTTTTTACTTCTCGCGGGTTCACAACGCGAGCGTAAGCGAGCGTAGTAAACTTGCGGGGAGAGAAATCAAGTTTCTATTCGCGGAGTGACTAGTATCCTTTGCGAAGCAACAAAGTACACGACTAAGATGCAAAAAGAATTGGATGGTCAGTACGGGCTAATAGATTGTTAGTTAAGAATCCGAGTTTTTGTTTAATTGAATGTACTCACGGTCGAACCCGCGACCTTGGCGTGCCATATATCATGGGTGGATATTAGCACCACGCTCTAACCAACTGAGCTAACCGACCTGTTTGGTGAAGGCTCGTCGGACCGATCAGTAACTATTGTCTTGCACAAACACCACCACAAACAACGACGGCGCTGTGTGGCCTTCTTGCCATCACAAGCATCGTAAGAAGCGTCCATAGTGGCTGACTGTATTGAACTGCTTGTCTCAGAGAGCAGTCAAATGTGTTTTCAGGAAGATGTAGTGTTCTGGGCCTAGTCTCTGCAATCCGGCACTGGATCGTAACAAACTTCTGAGATGAAGTCGTACCAGATTGCAAAAATCTCCTTGACGCTTGTACAATCAATCAAAGGACCAGAGATTAGGAAAGAGGTTGCAGTCAGATGAAGGCATTCTTTGTTCTGAACGACAGAAACACCAGAACTTTGTTGGTGGTAAATGTCTTGGTCATCGTCCTGGATGTATTGCCGAGTGGTCAACCCTGTCCTTGAAAGTCACCAGGGCCAAAACGTGACATCGTCGAAAGGCCAGAAGCATGGCCATTTGCAGTGCTCAGAGGAGGTCAGCATCGTGTTCGGCTAAAGCAACTGCCTGAGTACTGGTATGACCCATGTCTTAGTCTTGTTGATGGTGTATGCCGGCTGTTAGGAGTGCGACATTCTGGAATGCAGCCGGAATCCTCGAGAAGAATCTCGCGCCAAGCTAGGAGGACAAGGAACCGACCGATGATAAGCAATGTCTGATGCTTACTCAACAAGCGTCTCGATGTCTGGTATGGTTGATGATGGTAGGATCAATAGATCAATAGATCGCACCAGATGCAGGTGGTTGACTAGCCTCCCTCCCCATTTTGTCTTGCTCTCCACCACAACCCATCAAACCGGGACTATTCTCGCAAGAACATGTTCCCCGCTAGGGGAAACCACATAGTCCTGCTCTCGGTCGACAGTCCGAACCAATTAATTGATTACCATTCGATAGAGACAGTCGGTATGCAAGGGGGTGGTTGAAGGATCGAGACCGTTCAAAGATCTCGAACCGTCCGCTGTGATTCTAAGACAAAGCTTGATCTCGCCGGCAATCGATGCGACTAGATTTGCAAGACAGCAGCTTTGAACATGGGCTATAGAGGCTCTCGCGGGAACGAAAAGCATCGGTGTATACTTGCTCTCTTTCACACATGCACCCATGCTGCAGCAGTGCCATATACAGCACAACCGTTTAACCCGTTGGACGTCACTAGGAGCTTTTTGACCCCAGTAACGGCAATTCCGCAGAACAGTCAGAGGGCCATTGTCCACATCGAGTTAGATCTCGCGGCAAGACCTATAACGTATATACGATTCGAACCCGATCCTTGGGAAAAGCCACGAACCGTTGGTCAATACAAACGTTGGAACTTGGAAGAGTACGCCCTTTTGCTTATAGCAGAAGAGATCCCGAGAGATAGCCCGGCAACAGACGGCATACCTAACCAACCACAATATATACAAGCCTTGCCTTGCTTCTGGGCCAGAGCTGATGACATTCTCTTGAGCTCATGAATGATCGATCACCGTCGACATAAACACATAATCCACCTGCCATCTAGCAAACATCACACTACAATACTGCCAACCGATTGAATGACAACCGCCACCACCACCCGGACTCGCTGTGAACAAGCAATGTTCGACTCACCGGTGATGGCGAGCATGGATGTTCACACCGCCATACTACAAGAAGTGGCCAAGAAGCATGCCGACCTCATCAACGGCTTGAACGCTCTGTATGCCACCCTGATCAAGATGCGATATCTTCGCGAGGATGAAGTCATCTATCCTCCATACGGAGTGTGCGGCAAACCCGCAGTAGCCGTCGACCGCTTAAGAGCCATAGGATTTGTGCCAGAGGCGATCGCTCTCATGGAACTGCTACCTTACCCATCGAATGAGGCGCTGGAGCACTGGTCAGAGCAAGAGGAGGGTATACCGATCGCACCAGACAGTGGTGTCATGTCATATCTCGAAGGCCACGAATGGGATGGCACGATAACGACATCCAGACAACCACTACGGGCTGGTGAGACTGGCCTACCGGCGTGGGCCTTCAAGATCACATTCTGTGGCGAGAACTGGGGCACAGAGTACTTGTACGACACAAGAGACAGTAAGCCAGATATGCACACGAAAGCAATGTTTTGTAGCTAACAACCTTGGTTACAGAGAGAATGAGACGCTGGGCCTCCAAGAGTGAAAGTACAGAATACGAGCATCAGCCCAATCGAGGAACAATACAATCCTGGGATCTACTACGAAACGAGCTACTCAGCCTAGACTGGATTCCATGGCGCGACGAAGACGAATGCTACCAAGCTCTCAACATACATGCACGACCAAGCCTGCTCTCTGGTGTAGGCGCGACAAATCGCTACGAAGAATACGACGGCGAGACGGAAATGCTGCAGGACGAGCGAACGGAATTAAAACGACACATTGAGACGGCCCAAACGAGGATTCCTGCACTCAATGTGGCACTGAGAGCAGGTCGACAGCGATCAGGTTCGTTGAGTACCGACGAACTCAAGCGCCTGGTTGCTGAGCACAAGATTTCGATAGAGCACTCTCCAACTCGACATGTACAACCAGAAGGTTGGGGCATAGGAATGGTTCTGGATGGAGTAGAGCGCAATGCACCGGACAATAAAGCACTGCGACAGAAGATCTTGTCAATGCGACACGCTAGTGCTCAGCAATTGCGCAACACGGCAATGGAGTATGGATGTTCTATTCCAGAAGTACCGGCACCACCTCCTGCACCACCATTGGAACTGGACGCCAAGGTGGAGGTTGCAAGAGCTGTGCAGAACATGTTCACTGTCAAGCGTCAATTGTTCCAGCAGTGTGAGTGGGAGGAAAGGTTCGATGGTGACAAGTTCGAGGCAAGACGGGATGAGTTGCTGGACGAGTATCACTCTTTCATCATGCTGCTAGGACCCAAGGGTCAGAACATCCATGATCCTGTCGAGGGAGCGTGGTTGAGGGACTGGTTCAGGCAGAAGGCTGGCGAGAAGGCTGTTTAATTAATTGAGACATGATAATCACGAGAGAAATGAATGACACGTAATGCGCGACTTTGAGGCCCACAGACTGGATTATTTTGTTTCGTGATAGTCGTTTCTCGTGATGACAGTGCTGGCAGGTAATGATAGTATATAACCATCAAGGTCTTGGTCAAGACTCGAGCTTGTCGTCGTGCCTCTTGTGTTGTGTTTCCGTAGCAGATGCAGACAGTAAAACTGCCAACTATTGAAACACCAATCCACCGTCTTAGCTATGTCCAAGCGAAGGCTTGTCGGCAGTATGCTCGTTTTGTTGCATGCCCGTCGTGGCGGCAGATATGGGCACTTTCGGAGCGTCTCGTCTCTGGCCACTAGGTCTTTCGGTCAAGCTGGGTGCCCGTGGTCGTCGCTTGCCTTGAGCTTTGCCGCCGATGAAGGGAATGTGGTAGGCGCATGAGCGGTAGAGGTAGAAGACCAAGTCGTAGAGAAGGAGGAGAGCCCATGGACCCATTGTGACGACACCTAATAGCAACTGTGTCGAGACGTGTCAGTGTGCATGTCTGTGTGATGGAAAGGCAGGAGAGGAGTACGAATATACTCGAGATCCATCCTTCAATGTCGCTCAGGTGCGTGGGCAGCAGCGAGTACCAGCCCATGATTGTGTAGATGGCAAGGGTGAAGGCTGTTTCGAATCGCTACTTGGGTCGACAGGTGTATCAACCGAGCTGTAGCTATGTTGGAGGAGAGTTTCGCGAGTACAAGAAGCAGTTGAGACTGACAGATTGGTTGGTCTCGATTGCCCTATGCATCTCAATTCAACGTAACCGTCGTGGGTAGCAAAGGTGTCGCCAAGGCTTCGTCATCCTCGAGATGCGATCGAGGGGTCAACAACAAGTCACGATTCCATGCCCGATCGCCTCGAGTCTGGACAATCGTTCTTGTTGCTGTAGATGTGAAGCCTTGCAAAGAAGCCTCACCACCACTCGGATCTACAGTGGCTTGACAACAGTTCACGCTACGCCCAAGTCTTTCAGCCGCGACCCTGGCAAGACCGCCACCACGACCGCACCTCTGATTCTGTAATTTCTCCAATCAAACACGAGTGATTCGTTAGCAATATAGAGTTATAGGATAGCTGACCGATACACAGCCGTGCTGCCTGTTGCGAATAGCTGAGTCGGACAAGGAGGACAAGCTCATTGGGTACCCTTGAGCCGTACTCCGATCACATGCACCACCGACGGCTGCCTAGCTGCCACATGAACAGGTAGGAAGGATTGAGACGTTGTTCACAATCCACAGCCCTTTCTGTTTATCTTTCCCTCAAATACCTTTGTTCCTTCCTGTATCGTTTTGACCATGAAGCCATTTATGCTCCAATCCATTCACAAGACCATGCCTGGCTCACCTACCAGACAGTACCTGCGTCAATTGACCAGCGCAGACGCCCTCCTCGAGCTGGACGCCAGACTGCAGGTCTGGAAAGATGAAGATCCTTTCAACGAGGACCCCATATTCCCTCCCCCGCCCGACACCCTACCACAACAATCGAATGTCTCAAGAAGTGACTTTGACTGGGGTCGTTATGCTGACTCCCTTGAACGCTCTCGGCGACGACGCCTCGAAACTCAGCTAGAACCGACTTCCTCTATACGAGACTACCAGGCATCAATCATCGAGCACCAGGCTGCTCTGCGAGACAACGATCCACACTCGCGGGAAAGTGTATCCGCACGAGAGCGTCTTGAAGACCAACGATATAACGCCATTGCCGAAAACATACGCATTACTCACTCGTCACGACAACGTTTGGTAGCATCTTTGGATCGTATCCCAGCCCGGGACACCGCCTTCATAAGAAACCGCTTCGAGAACGAGGAAGACGACGCCGAATATGAACGCCTAAGGCAAGCACGCATCGAGCGTGAGGGTGCAGGGTCACCATCTCATATCGGAGAGCAACGTTATACTATTCCAGACGCAGTCGACAGTTATATCGCCGATCCACCATTGCCTGCCTTGGAGAAGGGCAAGGAGGCACACACGATGGATGACATGTCCTTCCTTGCTCTGCATGCCGAGGGTGGCGATGCCACTCTGGCAATAAAAGATCCGTACACAAAAAAGACCACAGTGCTCAAGGACATGAATCTCACAACAATAGAATTGATAGCACCAGTCCTGGCTTTCAGCTTCGAGGAATCCAGGAACGGACCAAAGTACTCGATCCAAGACGTGTCGTTGACAGCTGTGCTGTGCATGCTCCGACACATCTACACCATGGAACACTACGTACCAGGCGATTGTGTTCATGACCAGATGTCTGCGCTGCTACACATTGAAATCTGTCATCTGGCCTCCACCTACGACATTAGCAGTCTGAAGACAATGGTCAAAGCACGCGTATTCCTGGAACTGGAGCTCTCAACCAGCTACCCAGGCCCACCAAAAGACTTGTGCAAAGCACTGGCATACGCATACGAGCACCTGCCAAACGAAAACGACATTACCAAAACACTGGCACACTACTGCATCACTTGCTTCCTGCAACACCGACTCAACGAAGACGAGCTGTTTACGACTTTTCATTACAATTGCCGTCCCTTCCAGCGCGACCTGTGTGTCATTCTACGCGAAAACGGCTTCGAGGACGAGTGCGCCCCTACCCTTATACAACTCCCCGTCAAGACTTCCGACATGCCCACACGCTGGCCCACCGTCGTCGATGCAGACCCGCAGGGCAGCTTCTTGGAAGACGAGTTTGACAATGAAGTCAAGCGCCGCACCAACATTTCCCAGCTGGACAAGCTGAGGATTCACTTCCGCATTGCGCTACCATTGAGATGAAACGAGTAGGGTAGAGAAAAATCTTTCGAGGTAGAAAAACGATGCAAAAGAAGAAAAAAAGGGCATGAAGGACGTGATTTTCTTTCTTCTTCCCGCTTAAGCTTGCTGTCTTCTGCGCTTGCCGATCTGGGCCGAGAAACCGGTCTTGATGGCAGAGACGGAACGTCTGGAACCGCACGAGTTGCAGGTGACGAAGTAGAGACGGTTCTCACCCTTGTTGAGCTCCGTGTCTGGCGAGCGGCAGGTCTTGCAAGTAACGTACTCGACTGTTTGGTGTTTGTTAGCTTCTTGAATGTCTTTTTTGTAGTAGATAACAGAAATGCACGAAAAAATGATGGGGTCGAAGGGAGAAAAGAGATAGAAACGCACCAATATATCTTCTCAAAACGTTCTCCAACTGCTTCTGCTGGAAACGACCCTTGATGACAAGTTGACCCTGACCGGCGACGGAACCAGAGGTACCCAATTCGGAGAAGAGGAACTGGGTGACGTGCTCGTCGGTTCTCTTCATACGGCGACAGATTTCGGAAATGTTTGCGAAAATGGTCTTCTTGTTTCCTTCACGCAAGCACTGGGGAGGAGGAATCTTGTACGACTTGCCGCCGCTAGAGGCAAGGTCGGGGTTGTGGTGGTTGAGTTGAGAGAAGAAACGGGTGAGCAGCAGAGGGTACTCGATGGGTGTGGTGTTGCTGTGCTGCCAGATGCCGGTTCCCTTTTCCAGATCGCCCTCCTGGCTGGTGGATTGTTGCACGACGGGCTCGTCGTCGTTGGCCTCTTCGTTGGCGCCGGCCTCTGCCAGCTTGGCCTCAAAGTCGTCGGCCTCGGTCTTCTTGGCCTTCTTCTTCTTCTTCTTGAGGGCCGAGGGGTCGAATTCGGCGTCGGCGGCGGGAGCCTCTGCGTCGTCGGCCGACTTTTCCTTCTTGGATGACGACTTCTTCTTCTTCTTGGCGAGGCCTTCGAACATGGCGGTCATCTCGTCGACGCCTCCTTCTGTGGGTGTCGCGGGTGGTGAGCTGGTGTCCTCATCTTGTGCTTGTTTGGCTGCGGGGAGCTTCTTGTTCGTACCAGCAGAGTGAGTCTCGGCGCTCGACTTGTCGCCATGTTGCTCGGTGGCTTCGGTGACCTGGCCGTTGCTGTCGACGATGGTGGTGCCCTCGCTGAAGGCGACCGACTTGCGCGGCTTGCGCTCTTCCTGTATTCGACCTGCAGTCAGCCACTGTTTCTTTCTCCTCTCTTCTGGATGCGCGCTCGGGGGCCACTGACAATATCAGCCATGATTGCGGTGTCTATGTGATCCAAAGAAATGCGTTTCGTGTGCTGTACAGGCGGCGGACAGGTGAACAAAAGGGTGTACTTGTCGGTGACTCAAAAGTTGCTGCAGCAAGGCCACAAGCGAATGACGCCCGCCCAAATCTTGTCTTGGCACGGTGAATAAATCAAATAAATGCAAACAATAGAGGACGTCTGCCGCTCCTCTTGTCTGGAAAACACGTGCACACTTTGGACTTTACATCTTACGCGATATCAATAAATCCATGTTGAATCCATAACCAGATTCAAGCGTTCCCTCTCTCTTTCTGGTCTTGTCCATGCAAACATGAATTATATCACATGGAGGTCTATGGGCCTGGTAAAGCCATCACTCTGGACACCACCATCAATCACACGCTGCTTTTCTCTCTCCCACGCATACCACATCCCAACAACAATCGAGGAGAAGCGGCAACGCCAAAGCCTGCACTACCACGCAACCAAGACGCCCGAACTCCTCGAGAAACAGCGGCAACGCACAAGAAGACACCTAGAAAGGCTGCGCAAGGAGGACCCGGAAGCCTACAAGCAACGTGGGCATGCCTGCTATGTGAATTACTCCAAATCTCGACTTCTCAACGATCCAGAGTATCGTGCGATGAGATCGAGGCGTTCCAAAGAGGACCATGCCAAGAAGCAGCAGACTGAGCGCTATCGCCGAAGCCAAAACCTCAAGATGTGGGCGTACAGGCATGCCTGGGTGCGCGGAGAGCTACCGTGGAAGTCGCATCGCCCTGTTTACTATGACCGGCGGACCGAACACCACTGTGCTGGTTGTAAATGGGCGGTGTTTGGTGGCAGACGATTGTGGTGGAAGAGTCTGGTCGATGAGACTTACCTGTGTCATGCTTGTTATATTCCGGCAAACCCTGACTGGGACCAGATAATGCCCGAAGGCTACGAGGACATCATGACCCTCGAGGATTTGAAAGCACGAAAGCAAAAGCATGACGGGTCTGGAGCACCGCCATCATGAAAAGGATGAGATACATATGGTCTTGATGCAACACAGCAATCTTGATGAATTCTATCAACGAAGGGAACTGAGATTGCAAGGTTATGGACTGATAGTCATCTAAAGAAAGGAGAACGAGAGCATTAGGTCGAGACGACTAAACAACTTCCAACGCCTGCAAAGAGAAAACACGAACTGGACATACGAGATAAGAAGAAGAAAAGAAAGTGTGTGCAAACATCGGATACTCTCGTTTCTTCACTCGTCAAGTCCAACAACTCGTTCCAACAATCGGATGTATTCTGGCGGACAAGGTTCCTCGCTGCTTCTTAGTTTGTCCACCAGAGCCTCGACCCTCTCTTGAATCATGTCACCGTACAGGACTTTCGAATCAAGGAGATCAAGAACGGGCAGCACAAAGACGATTGGCGAGTTGCGATCGATCAACTTGTGAAGCAAACTTCTGTCCTGGAGACTAAGACCAGAGTATTGCGGAATGGGTACAGCAGCATTAGTCTGGATGTCTCCTGCATATTGGACCAGCTGCTCCAGAGTGTACAGCAGAATTCCAGCAATTCTGGCCTGGAGAGAAATGCCCATTTTCTTCTGACCATGGCCTATGATGAAGAAACGCAAACGATCAACCTCGACACGAAGGGCTTCAGCGGTGGCATCGAGGTTGCTGTCGCTAGGCGTACGATTCGCCATCCAGTATCCAAAGTCAAAGAAAATTCGTTCGATACGACTGTGGATCTTTGTGAGATGCAAGAAGTCTCGCTCTGCTTCAGGGACAGCTGCTCCCAGCGCAATGAGCAGGAATGGCTGTGACTTGACCTGCTTGATCACTTCGTTCTTGTATCGTGCAAAGAGTGCTCTGTAATACAATCAGAACACAATACAAAAATTGGCAGTGCAGAAGAAGAGGTTAGACTCACTGTGACTCCTGCTGCAACATCTCAAAGTTGTCCTGACCATGCTGTTTGGAAAGCACTCCGCAAGGCTCAAAAGTCGACAGGATATGGGTAGCGGTTTGCTCAACCAACCTGATATCTTGCTGATCCATGGGGTCTTGCTTCCACCAACCTGCACGCCGAGCAAGGTTCCCAAGACCATTCTCTTGCAGCCAAGTATGGAAAATCAGAGTCTCATCATCCCCAGCCTCACAAACAGCCTCCCCTTTATTGGAAATTTGGTACTTGAAGCGAGACCTGGCTTCACGAGGAACAGCAGTGCTCAGAATCTGATCGTCCACCCACCAGATATGTCGACAAGCGCGAGGACCGTTGTTTGGGCAGGTCGAACAAATCGGCGTTCCTTCATCGGGAATAGTGACGTGGATGCGCTCTTGCAGCTCGAAGTGAAAGCCATTGTTGCGCTCGTAACAGCGTACCATGGATATGCTGTTGTTGCGAAGCCCCTCTGTGGCGTTCTTCAGAGACGGCGGGCTCAGCGATTCGACATCGTATGCAAGTCCGGTCTGCACAGCAGTAACAATGCGGGAGGCGGTCTGAGCCTGAGTGCTTGGTGTAGCCATGATGCGAGGTTCGAATAGTATTGCTTAGAAGTGACTGTTGTCCTTGAGCAAAGTGCCTTTGCTGTACAGGAGGATGCAAGAAGAGGAAAGGAGCACCTATAAATCATCGCCATGGTCAATGAACATAAGGTCTCGATACTCGTAAGAAGAATGTTGCATCGGAGACTTCGCACCAACCACAGCAGAGCAACCCGCTGTTGGCAGGATAGTTCAATCCAGCTATGCGATAGTCCCTTTCTCCAGTTGCATGATAGAGTTCACAGCATCAAGCACGATAGAGGCCACCCTCTGTGTCATTCGGCACTCGCCAAGGGGAGCATAATTGCTGTATTGGTTGTTGGGTGGGGTGGGTTAGCATGGCATGTGTTGGAGTTCCCAAAAGCTTGATAAAAGAGATGGCATTGGCCAATCCACCGGAAAGTAATTCTCCCGAAGTGCCCGGCAAGGCAAGGAGTATTGAAGGAGACAGTAGCGATTGTTCTCCAGTGGCACGGCCATCAAGTCGGGCTAGGCCTTGAGTGACGAGATAGGCGTATGTGAACAACGAGCAGGAAGGCTGAACGCCATACAGATGAGTGACGGCATGGCAGCATGCAAGATCAGTCACCTGAGCGCTACATAAGGAAGGTAGCTCAATGGTTGCCTGTACTAACATGTAGAAGCAGGGGCTGACCCAACCCTGGCTTGCGAGTCAAGATGAGCAGTACAGCATGCTGCACTCGATCGTTATAATAATCGACGAAAGCGGGTAGATCTACAACGCAGGTGAGGTGATACAAGGGAAATGTATCGACAATGCATTGGTAGTGCAAGAGTTGACAGCATGTACTGTAGCGACTGACGTGGGAATTTGGGTCTGTACCCTCGCTGGTACTCGACACAGGCGTTGATGCGTTGCAGCCGCAACCAACAGTAGTACGCGAATGATGCCACCAACGATTGTTGTTGCTTGTCAAAAGCTTGAATGTAACGGAAGCGGAAAGTAGAAGCAAGAGAGTCCATATAAGCGCTGGTAGGTTAGCCGCCGGGTGTGAATACCACATTTACCTGAGAAACAGTGCTCCAGTCGGGCCAGTATGACTGGAAACGAGTCGAGTCAGACCAGGCGGTTAAGTCGGCACAAACAGGTGATGGACGGTTCGTGGGATAGCCATCGTAGCTAAGGTCGTTAGTGGCATGTTCCTAAGAAAGTGTGATTGTCCCAACAGTTGGCAGAGAACGCCGCATCCACGCTGATTAGCCAAACGACTTCCCAGTAGATCAAAACCAAAGGCAGTAGTGGTGAGTGAAGCGAGGGAGAACAAGAGGATGGAAGTATGTTGGTGAGAAAAGGTTGAGAGGCCATGGTTTGGGCCGTAAATTTCATGATGAAAACCTAAGAAAGACGTAACGTGACAGCCGCGCATGTGATGGCGGCCGTTCAACTCCTGAGCGCCGTCCGCAATGCCTATGCCCTCCTTCGTGTTGTACAGAATACGTACGCTTGTCGTCCGCGGTCTAATTTGCGCCTGGTGCGATCTTGTCTAATCCTGTCTGCCCTTGAGCAGTCTCTTGGTGACCTTGTCCTTCTCGATGATGTAGACGTGTGCTCCCCAACCCGAAAGAGCGTCGCGGTCGACGGCGTTGAGCAGAGCTTGTGAGATTGTTTCGAAGAGGTCCTCAGGGCCCTGGTGTGCATGTCAGTATACAGAATTGTTGTAGAGGCATATTAATGACATGTCATACAAGATCGGGTTCCCACAAGCCTTCGCAAGTACCGAAGAGCTGGTCACTGGCAGTTCCGCTGACGATGAAATCCTTCGCAAAGTCGATACAGCCGATGCTGTCGAAGCCGCAGATGAAGGGCTTTCCGGTAGTGTGGTTGATGCCAGCAATGACGGGACTGATAAAGTATGGGCCGAAGCGCTTCTCGTATAGGGAGGATGAAACCAAGTTGGCCATGGTCTGAGGTGAAATCTGGCGCTCCTCGCGCAGGCGGTACATGTTGACCTTGTAGCGGAACAGCTCGCTGACAGTCTGGACGTCGGTGGCGAGACCAGTCAGGCCGAGGTATACGTCGCCATAGTTGAAGATCTTGGGAAAGTTGTTGGAGACAGTCAGAGCTTGGAGACCGAGGCGGAGATCGCAGGCGATGGCGACACAGTCCTTGCCGACCATGGCGACACAGGCACCACCGTCTATCGAGCTTGTCAGTGGGAGACGATGGAGTGGCGACGATGATGTGACGGACTTATTGAGAAGGGGTTGGACTAGATGATGGTTAGCTGGTTGTATTCATGGAATAGAGGTATGCGTGCACTCACCATGGTTGTGACGAGATGATTAGATGGGAACTAGAGGCGGGAGCGATGTTGGATGGAAGGTCAACAGAGACAGAGAAGGCGCGACCTGCAAAGTGACAAAGGCAGAAAGGCAGAGTTGTATGGGCAGTTGGACTAGATGGTTGCTGTCAAGCTGTTGTAGCTGGGCAGGTGCGACTCTCCCCGGCCTGCATGACGCCGACGCCGCCTTTGGGAGGTGCCCAGTGAGCTTGCGGCCCCGGCGGAGAACGGCAAGTGCCGCTTGGATTCTCCATCGAAACATTGAATCGCTCTGCGCCGACGAGGTCAGGTAGAGAACACGTCCCGACACAACCACAATGGCCACGATCAACTCAGAGCATGTGCGACTCGCACAGTCGCTGCCCCCGCGACTCCTCAACTTCTTCAAGCGCTACCCACCAGCCGCTCTCTCCCAATCTACCACCATCGCCGCCAACACTTCCTCAGCCGACGCAAATGCAAACACTCCTACTTCGATCTCAGAAAACTCTCTCTCGGAATCCTCGCTACAACCCGAGAACCCTTTCATGCCCTTCAAGAACCCCATCACCCAAAGGTGGCAGCCCGCCTCTTTCTCTCTCCGCAAGCAATCCGAAATCATCAAGCTCGCCATCAAGCACAATGTTGTCTCGTTGCTACCATACACGCACAAACTGCCCGACGAGGTTGCTCGTCGCCGCGCAGAGCACGGTCTCCGAGTCAAGGGTACCGGTGTCGGCCAGAAGGTCAAGGGAAAGATGTGGGAGCGCACTCTCAAGGGCAGATTGGACCAGCGCGAGAAGGCCATGGTTGCCATGCCCGAGATGATTCGTCACTGGAAGGAGAGAGGTCACGGAAGAGGCTGGAAGAAGTGGCCCAAGAACTAGGTTTCTGCCTCCTTTCTTTGAACATCAATCTGCACAAAATCGGCGTTATCATCTTGGGGGGAACACTTGTACCGGCATACCACGATTGTACATTACTTTCAAACCAGGCGGCCTGCTGGCCTTTTTCACACTTTCATGCTACTTCTACGTTCCTTGGAGAGCCATCAAATGACATCAAGGACTTGACATAAATCAGAGCATCAACAGTGCTTTACATATTGTCATACATTCATATGCGGTCTAAGAAGTCATCTAGGCCACTTTACTTCTTCTCCTGCTGCATTCTCTCGTGCTCGTTCTTGACGATCTTCGGCACCTCATCCTCAATGCTTTGCTCCTCAGGCTTCCAGCTCAACACCTCCTTGAACCTTCTAGCCTTGCCTCTAGAGTTCCAGCCCCAACTGACGGCCTCGAACCCAGCGGTCTTTTTTGCAGTCTCCATATCCATCTGCTCCGTCTTGACTTCCTTGAGCAGACCCTGCTGCTTAGCACTCTCGGCAATAACCTTGCTCAAGTCTCCCCAAACGTGCTCGCCGTTCTCGGTAAAGTAGTAACCGTTCTTGCCCCAGAGCTTGGAGTCAGTGTTGTTCTTTGCTGCTTCCTCGACCAGGAGGACAAAGGCGCGAGCCAAGTCGTGGACATGCACATTGTTCCACATTGCCTTGCCGCCGCCAATGAGAGGCGCGGCTTGTATGTCCAGCACCGTTTTTGCGAGTTCGTACACCTGACGGCCACGGGTGAGAGAGGGTCCTCTTCCATCGCCGTAGATGGTGGGAGGGCAGACGATGGCCGTCTTGACGACACCAGATGCGTTTGTGCCGGCATTGATGACAATCTCGTCGACGTTCTTGTGGAAGGCTTCTTTGGGAAGACCGATCAACTCATCAACACCATCCAGGTCGTCAAAGACTTTGTCAGTGTGTTCACCAAGCTTGTCCGCTGATGAGTCGAAGTAGGTCAAGATACCAGTTCCACCGGTGTGTAGCCAGTAGCCCGGCTTTGCCGCGCTGTGACCAGAGGCAAGACCTTCAGCGATAGCCTTTGCGGCCCCCTCGTGGTCAGAGGCATCCGCCGTGTCTGACATACTATTAGTGTTGTGATCACCAATATAGAGTGACTGAAGTCAAGACTCACGAATGACAATGTCTGCCTTGGAGGCTTCCTCCTTCAGCAAGTCGCTGCTGTCGTTGTCTCCTTGTACGGTCTTGACTTTGGGAAACTTGTCCGTGACAGACTTGCCCTTCTCAGGTGTGCGTACCAAAGCCGTGTATGAGTACTCGGGATGCTTGTTGTAAAGCTCGTATAGTGTGTCGCCGCCAATGTAGCCAGTGGCTCCGGTAATGAAGATGTTTACCATTTTGATTGAGTTTGTCAGAATGGACTTGATTTAATGATTCTTTGAGAAGAAGAAATAGAAGACCGGATGAATATATATCCAAGCGGTCCTTCATGGCTCCACGTGTGACGTCGATGGTATCAACCCTAGCCGGAGATGTCATCCGAGATCTGATAACGACATTCTCTGATCCTCCAGAGACCTTCTCGCGCCACAGGAGACTTTAACACTCAACCTCGCTGTGTGCTGTTCAGTTTTGTACCCGCACTCTAGAAATGGTAGTATAAAATGCTTTTTCAATGAAGTCTCTAGTAAACACCTGAGAGCAAAGAGACAAACACACTTTCAAAGATCCTCACTCCCCTTGTGTACCTGGTTATTTCCCAACTCCCCATATCCTCATAATGACCACGAGCTCCCATGCAATTAAATAAAACGGAAAAAGGATTCTCTGCTGAACCCTGACAAAGACAGATCGTCGTTACTTTGACATCTACTCGACGGTGACACTCTTGGCCAAGTTTCTGGGGAAGTCGACGTTCAGACCCTCAGCAACGGCAAGCCAGTAGGCCATGAGCTGGAGAGGAATGACGTTGAGCAAACCTTGCAGAACGTCAATTGTCTGAGGCACCTCAATCTTGTCGGTCTTGTCACCAGGGAACTCGCTATCGTTCTTGCTGCAAATGACGATAGGACGACCCTTGCGAGCAATGACTTGCTGGTATGCGTTAAGGGACTTGGCGAAGAGGCTGTCGCGGGTGAGAATCATCACAATGGGCAGAGACTCATCGACCAGAGCAAGCACACCGTGCTTGAGCTCACCGGACATGACAGCCTCGCAGTGAAGGTATGAGATTTCCTTGATCTTCAAGGCACCCTCGAGAGCAGTGGCGTGCTGAGCACCACGTCCGAGGAGGAGCAGGGACTTCTGGTTTTTGAACTTGAGGCACAGGTTCTTGATGTCCTGGTCCTGCTGGAGGATCTCCTTGAACTGCTCGGAAATCTTGCCGAGACCGTCCATGATAGCCTCTCTTCTGGCCTGTTTGGATGCACGGTCCTCACTGAGCGACAGAGCGAACATGACCATGCAGACGAACTGAGAGGTGTAGGCCTTGGTCGATGCGACACCGATTTCAGGACCAGCGTTGATGTGGACACCACAGTGAGTCATCATGGAGATGGAAGAACCGACAACGTTGACAATACCGACAGTCAAGGCACCACGCTCGAGACAGTGGCGGAGAGCCAAAAGAGAATCCGCGGTCTCACCAGATTGGGAAACGAAGACACAAGTGTCGTCACGGAAGACAGGAGCCTGTCTGTCGAGGAAGTCGGAAGCCAATTCGACGGAGATGGGGATCTCAGTCAGTTCCTCGAAGATACCACGAACAGCCATACACGAGTGGTACGAAGTACCGCAAGCAATGAAGATGATTCTGCGACAGCGACGGATGGTGGTAATGTACTGCTTGAGACCACCCAGAGTGATGGTCTTGTCCTCGAGGTTGAGGCGACCACGCATGGCGTTGACGATGGATTCAGGCTGCTCGAAAATCTCCTTCTGCATGAAATGGTCGTAACGGCCCTTCATGATCTCCTGGAGCTCGATCTCGATGGTTTGAATAGCACGGACGTTGGAAGCGCCAGAGTCCTTGGACAGACGGTGAATGTTCAGCTGACCGTCGTGGATGTGGGCAATGTCGTCGTCCTCGAGGTAGAGAACCTTCTTGGTGTGCTCGACGATGGCCGAAGGGTCGGAGGACAGGAAGAACTCAATGGGCTGAGGAGCACCGTCCTCGGAGAAGAAGGCGCGCGATTGAGAGCGGTGAAGCAGGCTCTTGTCCGGAGGAGCCAGGAGGTTGTTGGCCTTCTTAAGGGCGACGTTCTGCGAAGCAGCTTCAGCAGGGAGAGGGCCAGCATCGCCAAACTCAACATCAACAAAGTCAACCTTCATCTTTCTCTGTGTGCGTACACCAATGACCAGAGGAGAACCCTTGCGGGCAGCAACGACCTCGGAGGGGAAGTGGATGGACTTGAGCAGGAGACCGAAGGCACCCTGGAGCTCCTTGATGACGGCCTTTACGAGAGTGGTGAAGTCGATGTTGGGATGCTCGTCGAAGATGTACTTGGCCAGCTTGGCGATGGCCTCGGTGTCGGTCTCAGTCTCGAATCTGAAGCCCTTGGTCTCGAGCAGAGCTCTCAGCTCCTTGTAGTTGGTGATGATACCATTATGAACGACGGCGAACTCCCACTTGGGGTCGGATCTGAGTGTAAACTTGTGTCAGACTTGGGTGTGTTTCTGCCGCAGCTCTCTCTCTCTCTCTCTCTCTGGCGCATACCTGTGGGGGTGGCAGTTGACACGCGAAGGAGGACCGTGAGTGGCCCAACGGGTGTGGGCAATACCGGCGTGTGCGTCAAAGACCTTTGTGAGGTCGGGCTTCTCTTCCTCGATGAGCTGCTTCAGCTTGGCGACCTTGCCGACCTCCTTGAAAGCAAACACTTCATTTCTCTTGTCTCCGTCGATCGCCAGACCAGCTGAGTCGTATCCACGGTATTCAAGACGCGCAAGCCCTGCTATGCGTTAGCTGGTTGCGCTTGCCGTGGCTCTGGTAGGAGCTCAGGGGTCGCGTGAGAGCATACCATTCACAAGCGTGTCGAGAATCGTCTTTCTGTCCTTCTCCACCAAGTAGTTGACGTAGCCGAAAATACCACTGTTTCCCATGTTAGCAGGTCCTTCTACATGTCTTCTGGCGTCGCTGTTGCAGCCGTCGAGCTCTTTGCTTACCACATGATGCCGTGTAAATAGTGAACGGGCTTTGCTCAAAACCTAAATGCGGAACAGAAAGCAGATTGGTCGCACTCTTCGGGCTGGCGATAAACCTGACGGTTGCAGGAAGTATTAAGAAGAAGCGAAATAGAGAGATGTTTGAAAAATCAATGGCGTTGAGGAGCAGAGGGAGAGAATGGGAGACGGCGGAAGGGGCAAGTAACGAGCTCTTATAAATGCACGGCCCCAAACACACCCCAGAGCTGCTGTTTCTCAGGCAATCTGTTCATGTCCCCGACATGTTTCAGACCCAACAGCCAATTCGACCTCTCCCCTGTTTCTGCCCGCCTGACTAGCTGCCACCATTCCTTGCACTGCTCACCGTACATAGCACTCGGTACCTTCTGCCTTCATCTACACGCCTATCCACTGGCCTGTGACTCTCGTGTTCCTGCATATAAATACCGTCGCCCTCCCGATGGTGCCACTGGCTGAACCCGCCGCAAGCCAAGAGCTCCCCAGGTACTCAAAATAGCTTCCTCCAGATGTCGTCCGCTGCGCCCTCTGATTGACCAGAAGCACCGAGAGGCACTAGCTGCACTCGACACGCCTTGCTAGCACCTATCTTATCGGCGCCTGTTGTGCTTGTAAACATCTTTCGACCTCAAAGCATTGACCGGCTGAGCCTCTCTTCCATTCATAAGCTGCATCTCGTCGTCACTTTTTGGAGAAAAATAAAAACGCCTGTCAAGCGGCTGGGAGTCGGCGGGGCTTTAGGTTGGGCCCGCGGTGAAGAAGCTCGAAGCTGTGTCTGCTCTCGTCTTCCGCTTTACCACCATCCATCTCAAAAGCGCTGTTGTCTCCTCACTACAAGTCTATTCATTCCGTCTAGCAGACCGCCTGATAAAAGCAATGCCTCCCGCCGTCATTCTGATCAGACATGGCCAAGCACTGCACAACGTCAATCATAAGTGATTTCCTTCACCGCTGAGGCTTCCTGAGAACACCATGCCTGACGCGTCCTGCACAAGAATATGACATCCCCGACCCGGCGCTCACAGAGCTGGGCCAGCAGCAATGCCGCGCGCTCGAGCAGCACCTTCGTCAGCATCTGCCGCTCGCCGACAAGGTCGAGCGTATAATCACTAGTCCTATGCGACGTACTTTGGAAACCACCACTCTGGGCCTCGACTGGCTTATCAAAAGGGGCGTCCCTGTAGAAGCCAATGCTCTCTGGCAAGGTAGATACCATCTTTTTCATTTCTATCCAACCAAGACACGACTCGTAGGCCTCAAAGGGACTGTATAGCCGTTTTCAGACTATACATGAAAGCCGATGCAGGGCGCAGCACACCGTTGACCGTTGACTTATTTTTGGGCATTCGTAATGCATTGATGTCGCTCGGCATTCGTCTGCCCTACATGTCGACCTCTCTTGCTATACATCAATACGCTCTCTTGTCGACCAAGCAATGGAAACTGCCCTCGGTAGTCTCCTGGAATCCTGCAACCGTTCTCTGTGTTTCTGCGAGTCAGCTGCTCAGGACTTGTTGCGCCATCACCAGCCCATGACTTTTGGGACTTTGATTTAATCTTACCAGGGCCGAATCTCGCAACAGTGTACTGTCGCAATACAGATTGCGTTTGACCTATGCAGTCTTGTCCATGGAGCTAATCTGATTCCATGGTACTCTATAGATCACCACCTCGACTGCACTTCAAATTCTCCTCTAATCATGGAGTCACTAGTCATATTCTACAAGCTCAGACAGTGTTACAACAACACGTTCAATAGAAACACCCAGACTAACCCTACATGCACTCCAGAAAACTCAGACAAGCCCTGCGACACGGGCAGCCCCCTCCCAGACATGAAACCCACATTCCCGCACTTCGACTACTCGACCGTCGACCCCCTCTGGCCCTCCAAAACCGGCCCTTATGCCTTTACGCGCACCGCAACCATCGCACGCGGTCAATCATGCCTCCGCGATCTGCACTCGCGCAAAGAAAAAGTCATCGCCGTGGTCTCGCATTCGGGGTTCTTGAGATGTGCAATTAGTCTTTGCAAGTATGCCAATGCTGATTATCGCATCTTTGACTTTAAGGATACAGAGCGAGGTGAAGATTTGGAATTGGTCGAGTGGAAGGAGACGGAGGAGAATGGAGGTGGGTTGGGTGAGAGTGAAAAGGGAAGGGCGGCAATCGAGAACGACGACTTCCCTGAGGAACAGGCTGAGGAGGTCAAGAAGCAGTTGGGTGAAAAGACGGATGGCGAGGCTGCCAAAGAGGTCCCAGAGAGGAAGTAGACACGAAGTAGAGACGAGATAGAATTACAGATACAATTAGAGTTGTGATTTGTCCCACGATGAACCTTCCGGGATCGGTATGTAATTGTCACACTATGATCCTCCCTGAACTCCAATGCGCCTAATGATGCTATCGCGGCCATTCCTTTGTTATTAACCCCCACTCTGTTATGCTGAACCAAACCCCAGACGAAACACTAAATCCTCTACAACTCCATATCGTCATCGTATGAAGCGACATCGTGCGAGGCAAAGCCACACTGCTGCTCGACTTGAGCATTCATGGCCTGCAGCTGCTCAAAGTTGCGCGCCTGTGCCCATGAAGCATGTGCATCCTCCATCTCCTTTGAGCGATCATGCTGCTCAACCTGTGAGCGCCACAGCCCGCCGGAACAGGAGGCATACACAGGCTCGCTGTGGGCCGAGTGGGCATAGCCAGACTCCATGTAGGGCTCTGCCTGTGCTTCATCCACCTGATCACGCATACGCTCTTCATAATGTAATGCTGCCAGCTGCTCTTCGTGTGCCAGGCTCGTCTCTTGCTGCCAGTAGTGGAAAGCCTGTGGGGGAGAGATGCGCCAGAGTTCAAGCAGGCGTAGTCGCTGTTCGAAGTCTGCGTTGGTGAAAAGCTTGACTTGCGAATTGCTCAGCGAGGTAGGATCGATGTCGTGGTTGCGCAGCATCGAAGCTAGATGGATGGGTGTGATGTTGTTGCTGTCGGATGGACTGCCACTCAGAGGAGAGTCGGCTCGTTGGGCTGCTGCTTGGTGTTGCTCTGACGCTGCTGAGACGTGCATGTAGCTCATGGGAGTGTAGTGCTGAGAACTATAGTAGATGGGCTGTGCGGTGTGGCCCAGGAATTGCTGGTCTGGTGTAGACTGGGGCAATGTTTGGTTCAGGCTCATGTTGTGGGCAAAGAGCCTGGCCAACTCGTCTTGTTGATATTGCGACATGGTGGTGATGTTGATGTAGTAGTTCTCCTGTTGCTGATACGTGCTCTGGACCGAGTGTCAGTTGGCTGTCTCTGCTGAGAGAAGGCCTTCGTTTGACGTGTTCGACGAGAGATATGATTCAGGCAGAAGCGGAATGCACGGAAGGAGATGCGGAAGGTGCGCAAGAGACTCGAAAAGTGAGTGAGACAAAGAAAAGACGTGGAATGGAGAAAGGAACAGGTCGAGATTGCGGCGTGGGAAAAAACGGACTGGTATTGCTCCAACCTGATGTGTCTCTGCCCAACCGTGCTCCACCTAGGAGAAGGCTAATATGGAGTGGAAACAAGCGGTGTCCAAGGGGCGGCGGGGTAAATGAGCAATCCGACTATCAGGAGTATAGTCGCAGAGCGAACGGACACGGGAGGGGATGCTGTCTACAATGGTCAAGTCGAAGAATACTGGCAGAGAAATGCAGTGTTATAGAGGAGACATGGTGGGTGAGGGCGGGGCTGGAAAAGTTGGTGGGCGGAAACGGCAGGAGCATCGTCATCAACAACGAGGCTTATCCATGTCACATGGCTTATTGTTGGACAGAAGCAGTGAGGGCAGAGGGCATTTGACCTTTTGTTTCTGGGAAATCTACTTGTATCAATTTAATTTTTTGCCCAAGGGAGAAAGAGACATGTTGATTTGTATCTTGTCAAACTGCGGTAGGGGAAAGGGTCGATCTTCATGGATGGGGAGGCTCAGGATGACAGGGTGACGGGGGTCGGCGCTTGGCGTGCGTCTTCCGCCGTGGATGGAGCTCGTTGATGGCGGACCGGGAGAGCTGCGTCGATACATCACAGACTGAATAGCCAAACACCCAATCTTTGCATCTGCGCATCTGTGTCTTCCGTGTACCTTTCACTCACTCATCTGATTCGGCCTCTGTTGAATCTCCGCCTCTTCTCTACCCTACGGAACCCACCTCGCCTTCCTCTTCACACCGTCATCAACCGCACCCATGGTCAGTGAACGCCGCTCATGTTGGCGCATTACACCTCATCGCTAACATCTATCCCAAGACTTCGATAGGAACGGGCTACGATCTGTCCAACTCGGTCTTCTCTCCTGATGGACGTAACTTCCAGGTGAGTCCATCAACTCTTGTCCATTGCGAATCGCATCAACTGATACCCGATTTAGGTCGAATATGCCATGAAGGCAGTCGAGAACGGTGGCACTTGCGTCGGTATCAGATGTCGCGATGGTGTTGTTCTGGCTCTGGAGAAGCTCGTCACTTCGAAGCTGTTGAAGAAGGATGCAAACAAGAGGATAGCCACTGTCGATCGCAACATTGGTGTCGTATGTTCAGTCGGTATCTTACACTGGTCCCGCCCAGCTGACAACAACCCTAGGTTTCCACTGGTCTTCTCCCTGATGGTCGCCACTTTGTCAGCCGTGCCCGCGATGAGGCATCGTCATGGCGTTCTCTCTACAAGCAACCTATCCCCGTCGCCTCCCTCGCCGACCGCATGGGCTCATACGTCCAAGCCTACACTCTCTACTCATCAGTCCGTCCTTTCGGTATTACCGCCATCATCGGTGGTTGGGATTCCGAGCTCGAGGTGCCCGTCGACGCACAAGTCGGTTCAGGTCCATCAAGCGGCAGTGGCGGCAAGGTGCCCGACGCAAAGGAGGGCGGCCCATACCTCTACATGATCGAACCGTCTGGATCGTACTGGGGATACTATGGTGCAGCTACTGGCAAGGGAAGACAAGCAGCCAAGGCGGAACTTGAGAAGCTGAAGCTCACCCCCGACCAAGGCGGTATCAGTCTGGAAGAGGGTGTCAAGGAGGCAGCAAGAATCATCTACGTGGCACACGAGGACAGCAAGGACAAGGAGTTTGAGCTGGAGATGACATGGATCAGCAAGGTTGACGGACCTACCAAGGGCAGACATGAAGAAGTGCCGAAGGAGATGCTCGAGGAGGCAGAGCGCCTGGCCAAGAAGGCACTCGAGGGCGATGACGATGAGATGGAGGAATAAACAACTACTCATGACATGTACGATACAGCACGCAGGGGGCTGGGATTCTGAACCAATGGATTACAAGCAGGCAATGCGTACCCGGAAATGGCTATTTTACATTTTGAACAAGACGAAATCGCACTAGTCTTTTAAACACTGGGGCCCTTGTCGAAACCGGTGTTGTCACCGAGTTTCTGTCTCTTTTCAACTCTATTGTCGACAGCTCCCCAGTTGACAGACTTCCACCACTCGATCAGGTACTTTGCCTTTCCGTCGACGCCATATTGGGGCAGGTAGCAGTGCTCCCAGGTGCTGACACAGAGCGCAGGCGTGATGAGCTCAGTACCCGGGGGAAGCTTGGGTGTGTCTCTTCCACGAGCAGAGGTGGAACCGAAGGAGCCGGCTGAGCCGATGTATCCAGTTGCCGTGCTCTGGTCAACACCCTGTTGGCGGTAGATGGCTTCAGGGTATGGAGTGCCGGCGTTGTAGGTGGTCAGGATTCTGTATTCGGGCAGGGATGATGTGTTGCCGGCGGCCGAGGTGGAGCGCTGCTTTGCTTGGACCAGCCAGACGAAACCAGGACCAGTCATTGCGTTTGCGGTGGTCAGCATTGTCCTCCAGAGAGTATCGATGCTGCCGAACGACTTGATAAGGGCTTCCTTGAGGAGAGGGTAGTTGTCGAGGTGGTTGGTATCGAGGGAGGGCGACAGCGAATCGAAGAAGAAATGCGTGTTGTGGGCCATGCTGGCGGCGGAGAAGACGGCGGCCATGCTAGGGTTGCGAGCAAAGGAGAGGACAAGTTGCTTGGTGGTCGAGTTCTCGTGGTCGGAGCCTTCAGATTAGACGAGTTAGAGCGGTGGACTATCATGTCGCGTGGGTCTAGGCATAGCAACCTTTTGTGGCTTTGTTCAATCGGTCGACGAGGAAGGCCATGTTCTGGTTGTATGCGACGTCGTACGACTCCTTGGTCATGAAACCGGCGATTCCATTTGATTCAAACTCTTCCTTGTAGATCAGGTTGGGCACCTCGTGGAGCGACCTCGATATTGAGGCATGGAATTGTCTCGCCTGCGCAGAGCGTGGTAAGTAAGTGTATGTGGTAGAGAACGGGGGAGGGGCCATACGCTGAGGCGCGATAGCACCGAAGGAGCCCATGCGCTTCTCGAGCGTGCTAATGTGTGTAGAACCATTGCTTCTTGCTGTATATGCCGACGGCGAGGGTCAAAAGTCTCAAGACCGCTGTATAAGTCAAAGTCGCCGGACGGAGATTTCCGATTGCGGTCGCCGGTCGTTGCTACTGCTCAGAACTATGTCTGCAATGATTTGAACAGTGGAACAGACGATTCTTCATAGAGTCTAGGTTCTATCAGAATATCCTCAATAGCAAAAGCTGCTTTTCTCGGGCACAATTGGTGATGGAATCGAACAGGCAGGTCCGCAATGGTTGAAGTTGCAGCCGGGACTGGGAAGAGCGCCGACCCGAGATGAACATGGTCATTCTACACGACCAGTACCAGACCATGTACACTCTCTATTTCTTCACCATTCTGCAACCATGCCGACCACTTGACTCTACCAATCCAGCATTATTCATCCGCTTCTAGCTTTGTACTCGTCGCATATACTCTCTTTCGCAGCTTAGAATCTTTTCAACAACCCCTTTCCGCTCCTGCACGTGGCCACCGACGACAAGATGGCTAGTACTGTCAGTAAGAGACAGCAGGCTCGCAACGAGCGCATGCTGCAGGATCTGTTAAAAGTCCCCGGAAACGACAGGTGCGCCGACTGCGCTGCGAGGAACCCAGGTGAGCAAGCCTGAAGAAACACGGCACTTTCTGGAAACTGCGTGCTGACATTGTCCAAGCATGGTCGAGTTGGAGCGTGAGTTCTGGTCGCGTCCCTGTTCTGAGCCTTTCTGATAACAATAACAGCTGGGGATCTTCCTCTGCATGAGCTGCGCCGCCATACATCGCAAAATGGGCACCCACATCTCAAAAGTCAAGTCGCTAAGCATGGATAGCTGGTCCCCCGACCAGGTCGACAACATGAAGCGCGTAGGAAATGTCGTCTCCAATCGCACCTTCAACCCACAGAACGTTAGGCCTGACATTCCCACCGATGCTGACGAGGTCGGCGGCGTCATGGAACGCTTCATCCGCCAAAAGTACGAGCACAAAGCCTTTGTTGGCGCGAGACCTAGAAGTCACACGGTCGGTGGCGCCAGTGTCAGTTCGACCGAAGGAGTTCCGCCGCCTCTACCGCCAAAGCCTGGAAAGAAGTTCGGTTTCTCGCTCGGTGTCCGCTCATCGTCTGCCACTCAACAGAGATTCGCACCTCCACTGTCGCCCGCCTTGACTGGTTCGGATGGTCGCTCGACGCCGCCGGTTGGAAAGATGAACAAGCCTTCGCGAGTGTTTGGGTCTAATGTCGGAAACCAAGAGGAAGAAACATTTGACACAAAATTGGCTTCGCTGAGAGAGATGGGCTTTCCAGACACACGCCGCAACTCGATGGTTCTGAAGAATGTCAACGGAAACTTAGACAAGGCAGTTGAGACGCTTGTGCGCTTGGGCGATACTACTTCAGGAGCACAGGGTACCCTGACGCCCATGTCAGGCAGCACTAGCAGCTCCAACGCAAACGGCATCTACATCGAGAAACAGAGGGCACAACCAGAAAAGGCCGCTTCTTCGACGAACCCTTTTGATGCGCTGGATCTACAGCCTCCGCGCCGCGCCTTTACTCAACCCGCTCTCTCAACTGCAGCGCCGCAACCTTCTTACAACCCCTTCCTCCAACCTCAAGCACAGCCCCAAGCTCAGCAGTCTCTCCAAAACTCTTTCTCGACCATGCAGATTCCCAACCAACAACCTCAGCAGTACCAAAACAACCCATTCATGCCTCAGCAGATGCAGCAGCCCCTACAGGCCCCTACATATCCCCCTCAGGACACACAACAGTACCAACAGCCTCAACCACAGTCCAACCCCTTTTTGAGGAAAACTCAATCTCAAACATTTGCTCCCTCGAATCCATTTGGTATACAACTATCAGCCGCCCCACAAAACCCATGGCTCGCACAGTCTCAAGTCCAGACACCGCAAGCACAGTCGTCCGGTGCCTTCTACCAGCCTCAACAGGACTTCTTCTCCGCACAGCCACAGCAGCAACAATCTCAATATCAGCAGCAACTACAGCAGTCACAACAACAGCAAAACCCCTATCAACAACCTCAGCAGCTGGCTCCTCAACACACTTCTAACCCCTACGCAAACATGGCACCTCAGCCAAACTACAATCCTTTCCAGTTACCTCAATCCAGTCAGCCGGAACCTTACCAATCCTACCAGTCCGCCCAACAGCAGATGCCTCAGCAACAGCAACAACAACTATACCCACAACCTACTGGTCGCTATGGCAAGACAGACATTATGGCACTCTACAACCAACCCCAATTGGCGCCATCAAGACCCCTTGAGTCGCTCCCTGAAAACGGCATGGCACCTGTAGTCATGTCCCAGCAACAACAGCAACAGATCCAAGTACCATATCAAATGCAGCAGCCTCCGCAAAGAAGTGTCACCATGCCAGTGGGAAGCATGAACCCCTTCGGCACCGGTTTCTCCGCACCTCAACAAGATCAGCAAGCTAGGCCTGGCGCCAGACATGTCAGTCAGGAAAGCAGAGACTTTGTGGGTATGGGCAATAGGCCGCATAGTCCTGATGCATTTGCGAGTTTGAGTGCGAGGTATGCTCGTTGATCTTGCCCTCTTGTTTTTCGAAAATATACCCATTGTTTTGTTCTTCGATTGGGTTGGTTCGTACTTCCCCTTTTTGTTTTCTCCTTTCTTGTGGGCGGCTCCTCTTTAGCATCTTGCCGTCCTTCTCGAGGCCCGTTCGACCTTTTTTTTTCCCGTTAGGGTCGCGGTTTTTGTCTTATCATAGCCATGATTCCCTTTTCTGTACATATGCTTGCTTCATTTTTTCTTGCATCCAGGGAATGAAAACAAGTCATTGGTTTTCTTGAACAATCCTACTCCCATGTTGTCCCTTCTCTTCATGTGTGTGCATTGTGGTTCGAGTGAGCTTTGGGAATAGGTACTTTGCACTGAGACTTGTCGGATGTGTTTGCGTCTTTCCAATCCCCAATCATTTCTTACTCCACTAGCTTGTCTTCAGCTAAGTAATACTTGCAAGTATGCCTTTGATGTATTTCTGTAATAGACGTTTAACAAGCTATCTTAGTTGCGAGCTTGCCAAACAGCAGGGTCACCCCGCTATACTACTTTGACGTGATAGATTGAATCTTGGTAACAGAGTTGCGATCGAAGAGAGTCGTTGAGAAGACGGCTCTCGGTCTCCACGGTCTTTTTCCTCCAAAGTATCCATATTGCCCTCACGTGTGACAGACTTTGGTGTAACGGGAAGACGGAGCAACATGAACACCCAAAGAGGAAGGTGCGGGGCCCTCGTAGCCTAGCGCAGTCACGTTGTATATATATCCGCCTCACCTTGATGTTTGACACATAGTCTACTTCTCCTTCAACGAGACCTCCACAATGACCGTCAGAGCCCAAAGATTCACACCAGAAGTGTTGCTCTCGGCACCACGCCGTTCAGCAGGCGTACCTAATGCCGACGGCACTTTGGTTCTCTACACCACGAGCACGTACTCCTTCGAATCTCACACTAAGACTGTCGAGTTGAGAAGCCTGAGTACCAAGTCCAACGAAAGCACTCTCCTGGTCCAAGAGAACACGATTAGCGAACCTGTTTGGTTGCCTGGCGACAAGGATGTCTTTGCCTGCCTCAAGGGCGAGGACAAGGGCAAGACTTCTATCCTCATTGCAACAACCAAATCTACCTCTGACTGGAAAGATTCGACGTACACCGCTGGATCGATTGATGCTCCTGCCAGTAGCCTGAAGATCACGCAACTATCTGACTCTTCTTACGCGGTTGTTCTGGCCGCCCAATGCTCTCCAGATGGATCTTTATACAACAGCGAAACAGCTTCCAAGACTCACTCGACTGGAAAGCTGTACAAGAACTTGTTTGTGAGGCATTGGGATGATTATGTCACTCCACAGAAGAATACCTTGTGGTATGCTACTCTGACCAAGGCCAAGGATGGCAAGTTTGAGTTGAGCAAGTGGGTCAATGCCCTCAAGGGATCTAATCTTGAGAGCCCTGTTCCACCCTTTGGAGGTACAGACAGTTTCGATGTCAGCAAAGCTGGTATCGTTTTTGTTTCCAAGGACCCCAAGGCCAATCCTGCTTTGAGTACCAAGTGCAATGTGTATTATATCGAGCTTCACACATTTGCTGAGGATCCTGCCCCAAAGCCTTTCGAATACAAGATTCGCGACTTCCAGGGCGCTAGTACCTCACCTGTCTTCTCTCCGGATGGCAAGAAAGCGGTCTTCTTGAGCTTGTCTACTGCCGGATACGAGAGTGACAAGTCTCAGATCTTCTTGATTGAAGACTTGAAGAAGGATTCAGTCAAGCGTATCTTTGACCAAACGAAGGAGGGAAACTTGGATAAAAGCCCACAAGTATGTCGCCCCAATATGTTTAGTGCACTTCCATGCTGACTTGGTGCAGAATCTCGTCTTTAGCCACGACGGCAAGACTTTGTACTTCTCCGCCGAAGATGAAGGATATGGTCGTCTCTTTGCCTTGACATCAGTAGGTTCTGATGTCAAAGTGTTGCGCCCACTTACGAAGACTGGCTCTGTCTCTGATGTACGACCTCTGGAGTCGGGAGATGTATTCTACACCAACAGCTCTCTTGTCGACTACTCTTCGTACAGCATTATCGGAAGCTCGGAAGCCGAGGCACAAAATGCGAAATGGACGCACTCATCATCTAAGGGCGGTTCTTCCCTTGGTTTGAAGGCCTCTCAGGTCTCTTCCATCCATACACCTGCTTCAGACACGACAGTGAACAAGACTGTGCATTCTTGGGTATACAAGCCATCCGACTTTGAAGAAGGCAAGAAGTATCCTCTTGCCCTTCTGATTCACGGTGGGCCTCAAGGATCTTGGGGAGACTCGTGGAGCACGAGATGGAACCCTGCTGTCTATGCAGAGCAAGGCTGTAAGTTACCCCTGACGATTATCTAGTCCAGCTTAACTGACTCTTTCCAGATGTGGTGGTCACACCAAACATTACTGGTTCAACAGGTTATGGCCAGGCTTTTACAAATGCCATTAGAAAGGATTGGGGCGGTGCACCTTACAACGACCTTGTCAACGTCATGGATTGGATCGAGAAGAATATGTCTGAAGTCGACATGACAAGAGCAGTAGCCCTTGGTGCGAGCTACGGTGGATACATGGTCAACTGGCTCAACGGTCACGATCTGGGGCGCAGATTCAAAGCACTCGTCTGCCACGACGGCATTTTCTCGTTTGCTGGTGGTCTGCTTGCCACAGAGGAGCTCTACTTTCCATGTACGTTTCGACTGCCTGTGCTTTGTTATTCAAACATAAGCAAAGATGCTAACTGTCTCCTTCAGTCCACGACCTGGGTGGTACACCTTGGTACTCTACCTCCAAGAACCAAACCACCGATGACGCCAAAGAAACATTCGGACAGACTTCACTAGACGCCTGGATCAAGAACGATCCAAGCCGCCACCTCGACCACTGGCAAACACCTCAACTGGTCATCCACAACGAAAAAGACTATCGTCTGTGCATCTCCGAAGGACTTGCAGCTTTCAATGTTCTCCAAGCCCGTGGCATTGATAGCCAGTTTCTCACATTCCCCGTAAGTCAAGAAATGCTGAATATCCATTGCCCTTTTTTTTTTTCCCACATGACCATTGATTAATCTGTTTTCTTAGGATGAGAATCATTGGGTCCTCAAGCCGGAGAATAGTTTGGTGTGGCACAAGGTTGTGCTTAATTGGATCAACAAATATGCTGGTCTCCCTGCGTACTGTGAGGATGATGAGGAGAGTGAGAAGTTCTTTGGTGGGGTCAAGGAGAACAAGGAGGAGCTCGTCGAGATGGCTGGTATGGGCAAGCCCGAGACTTGATGCTTTAGTCACTGTTGTCATGTAGGTAAGCTCTCATTGACTGCCCACTCAAGAAGTCTTTGTTTCTCTCTTTTTTTTTTTGTGAACAAAAGATAGGGAAGGAGAGATATACGGATTTTCCGGACAAGCAGACCATTCGTTGTCAAACCCCAAGTTCCATATCATAGAGTGTGCTTTGTCGTTATGCTACAAACAGTTCTTCAGAGAGCCTTATCATGAAGCCGATTTTCAATATCAAGTTGTCATGTCTAGCTTCAGGTGTGAATGATGAGAACTTGCAATGAGCCAGCTCACGCAAGCAATCGAGACCGGTTTCGGCATACAGACATTAGATGTGACAACAGAAGACTACGATCAAAGCTAATCTTCCAATGGATCGCCATCTTCAGGCAAAGCCGCAACAACATCGTCGACCATGGAGAGCAACTCGTCAACATCCGGTCTTTCTGCCGGCTCAACCCTCAAACACCTCCTGACCACGTCCTTGATCATCTCAGTAATGGGCGCATCCTTCACAGCCGCAGCATCAGCATTCGTCGGCATCTTTTGCTTTCCCCTGCTCTTGTTCGCTTGCGCATTGTGCTCGTCCGGAAACCTCCAGTCACCGCCCAAAACACACAGACTGAGACTTCCTCCTGTTTCTTCGCTGCGGGCTTCAAAGGGCGATTTGCCGACCAGACAGGCGAATAGCGTGCAGCCCAGACTCCAAATGTCTACTTTTGTGTCGATGACCGAGTCGGTTTTTACGTCGAAGAGTTCGGGGGCGCGGTAGGGCATTGTGCTGTGTTCGGCGGCTGTGTCTTGGACTTGGAGGGCGAGGGCGCGTGAGGTGATGGGGGTGGGTGAAGGGGCTAGTGAGCCAAGGTCCATGAGGATGGGTGATTGGCCGTCGTCGGAAATCATAATGTTGCCTGTGGGAGGTGATTAGTCTTTTGGGTGTTTGCGGTATGTTGGAGATGGTGCTGCTTACCAGGTTTGATGTCGCGATGTGCGTATGCTCTGATCTGCCCATCGGACATGCCCTCTTGTGCCATGGTAATCTCGCCTTCCATCAGTGGCTCGGCGTCCCCTAGCTCGTCGTCGTCGTCTCGATCATGGTCTTCTCGTCTGTCTGCTCTTGCAGCATCGGCTCGTACCCGCTTGGCTCTTGCCTGTGCACCTTTACCACCCGGGGCACGGCCAACCTTGTAGTTGTGCATTGCCTGTAATGCCTCACAGACACCACGGAACAGCACCATCAACCTGCGCTCAGGAAACTTTGCGCCATTGACGAGGTTGGCATTGATAGCGTCTTGCAGGTTGCCGCGACGGTAGTAGGGAAGAAGGATATAGACAGTTTTTGCGGACGGGTCGCTGCGGTCAGGGATGACGGCATGGTCGAGGGCGTGGATGATGTTGGGATGCGGTTGGAACAAGCTGTATGCTTCGACCTCTTTGAGGGCCAGAGCCACCGACTCTGCACCAAACGGACATCGGATCTTCTTCAAGGCGTAGAGATTTGGCGACGGCGGTGACTGGACCAGGTAGACGTACGAGAAGCCGCCCTCTCCCAGAAGTCGGAGGATCTTGTATGAGCGGCCATTGATCTTGAGGGCGGGATTGCTCGGGAAACAGTTGAAGCAGTTGGTGAGCTGCCACATCACATCCACCACGTACGAAGACATTGTCGCCGACATGTTGTAGTTACGAAGAGGCACAGGTTGGCCAGAGTATGGTATAAGTGTCTTGTGTTAACACGACAACCTCCAGGACCCTGCGGCTCGGTTGACATGACGATCCGCCAAGACTTGTAGTATGCGACGTCTATACTCGAGCGACGGCAGCGTCGGCCCAGATGGTTGAGAATCCAATCTACAGCTCCTAGTGCCTGTCTAGTCTATCTCTAAACCCTTCCTCTTCGTCTCCATCGCCGTGTCGGAACACCTTGTCCAAATCCTGCGCGTCGTCTGCATCGTCGTCGAAGTCATCGCGGTATTCTTGGTCGCTTCGCAAACTGATACCATCGTCACCACGAATCGCCTCGGTGGCTTCCCTCTCCATAGCATCGTCCGAGTACTCGTATCTGCCCTCCTCCTCTTCAAACTCGTCTCCATCCTGTGCTTCACCACGAACGGCAGCCTCGCGCTCCTCGGCCTCCAGCTCTTGGGCTCTAGCCTTGGTTTTGGTGTACATGATCCACCCTGTAGCCAGACCGGCAGTCAACCCAATCGCTATGCTGAGATAACTGATGGCCTTTGTCTTGGCGTCCATCTTGTCTCCGCTGTCGGCAATGCGTCCGAGCTGGCTACCCACGAACACATGTAGAAGCAGCTTGGGACTTGCCGCTGCTGTCGCTGCCATGAACTGTGGCCACTGTACTGTAGGAATCGTAGAGATGGCTCCGTTGGAAAGCGAATACGGTAGTGGGCACAGTCTGATCATCATCAGAAGCTTGATGCCATCGTGTTTCAGAGTCAAGGCGAGTGCTGCGAATCGCTTGTCGTTTTCCGCAAGTCTGGTCACGTATGACTTCAACAGTGTGCGTGATGCGAGGAACGAGGCCGTGCTGCCGATGATTGTGCCGGATGCTACGATGAGCCATCTGCCATACAGTTAGCCACAAGCACACATGAAGGACTTGAATCATAACTCACCCCTTGGGTACACCATAGACGAAGCCAGCCAGTGTCACACAGGTAGAATAGCCGATCAAAGGCGGGAAGCTGACCAAAAAGGTCGCGGCCCACAGGATCATCCAGCCGCCAGTGATGTTCCTCCAGCGCTTAGCCACGGGCGACATGGCATGGAATATCCTCTCATTGTATACAAGGAATAGAATGCCGAGCACCAACGTTACGACGCCCGCAATGACCAAGAGTATACGTTTCGCAGGGCTGAGGCCGAAGAATGTTTTTGCAGCATTGCGTTGTAGTTTGGCCGCCTGAGCGAGGATGCCGCCTGACTTGGTGCGGCGATTTGACCGTGGCACCGACGTTGACCTTCGAGAGAATACGGGCGAGTTGGATTGAGAGCGGCGGTCTTGCTCATCTATAGGCAGCGCCAGAGCGCGGGCGGTCGAATTGTAGTCGGTCATGTCTGGGTCAAGTGAAGGAGGCTATGACTTCATACGGCGGGTCGCGCTTCCAGATGGTGAGTTGAAGCAAAGAGACCAAGGCTGTCGGACAATCGTCGTTCCTGTGTAGAGAGAGGCGGCTCTATGCTGAAGAATGGTCAAGATATGATGTTAGGAAACAGAAGGAAAAGGTACAATGCTGGAGCGGACCCATGCGGCAGCTGCTCAGCTCGTGCCTGATGCATTGCCCAGATGCCCTAAGCCTTATCATATCTCCGCCGAAATCTCCGTCCGAGGCTCTACCTTTGGCCAACTCGGACCACAAAGACCTTGATCAATAATGAGTGTGTGCTCGCATTACCATGAGAGACAGACCAACAGAATAAACATTAGCCCTCAATCCGAGGTCCAAGAAACGCCAACCCCATTTGCTGCGGCAAATCCATTTGCTGCGGCAAATCCATTTGCTCACAGACAGTCCACCTATCCCTAACACCAACATGTGCAAGTCCCAATGCCGGCAGAAGACTAGCTATGTACAGTCAAGCCAAAATGTTGCGTCGCTGGGACGAAGAAGAGGATGAACACAGGAAACGCTGCATCTGATGCCAAGTACAAATGAGATGTGTAGCCTGAAAAAGACACGCTACGATGCCGCCGCCACTTTCTTGCGACCAAACAGCGTCCTGGATCTACCGCGTGATTTTTTTACCGGCTCTGGAGTCTCTTCCCGAGGAGGCGGATCCGGCATGTATTTGGGCTTGTAAATCCTGTCGACTTGTCAGTGTCATGTACGCTTCACTAGACGCTGCAATAAACATACCAACTGTTGCCCGCCATACTCATGCCCTTGTCCGCAGCCTGGCGGTAGAACTCTGCTGCCTTCTTCAAGTCTTTCCTGCACCCAACCCCTTGGGTGTAACAAAATCCTGCTTCAGTGAGAGCGTCCGTATCGCCCCAGCTTCCAGCAATCTCGAAGCATCTGACTGCAAGTGGCTTGTCCTTGGGGATGCCCCACCCGTTCATATATGACATGCCAAGCTCATAGATGGCAAGTGCGAACTGGGCTTTGCGTGCTTTTTGCTCCTTCGATACTGCTTGTGGGCCGTCGTTGCTACTGTCTTCGATGAACTCCACTCCAGCCGAATCGACCGCGCGTCTCAGCCATGATACACCCTCGGCTTGGTTGGGACGCATGCCCCATCCGTGTCGACATGCGAGTGCATACAGCAGCATTGCTGTTGGGAGTCCAGCTCTGGCGGCCAAGCGAAGATGATATGTGGATTTGCTGAGGGAGCCTGAAGAGTGGCATTCAATGCCTTTTTCGAGATGTTGTTCTGGTGATAGACCAGCTATGTCAGTGGACGGGCTGTTTCGAATATGTGATCCTGCCCTGATTGTACGATTTGTGCTTTCAGACGCAATTGATGGGGTTTGAGGTGTGGTCTTCTTAGTCAGCCGGCTAGGTGAAGGAGCCGGATGCTCGGCCGATTTATCCTGGGTTGACCTTGATACTGGACTCTGCCCGCGCGGCGTACCAGGTCCGGGACTGAGCATGGGGTTATCAAGATTCGGGCTTGGTAGAGGACTCTCGGCTATCTTGGGCTCCAATCCAGTAGGCTGCTGTTCCCATTTGATCTGGTGCTGGGCCCATGAAGATCTTGCTTCCACCGAATCTCTGTCGAGCATACGGCCACGGGGCAGTGAGTACTTGGAGTATACGTACGAGGGCGCACCCGGTCCCGGTCGTACGATTGGAGTCTCCTCGCCACTAACACAATCTCTGTCCGACAAAGCACCAGAGATGTCTGTTGCGCTGTCCGAGTTTTGACGATCGACTGGAGCCCTAACACGCACAGTTTGGGTTGAGTTGGCACTTCTGGCGGGTTGTGATATTGTCGAATCGTTAGATGGCTGCCGTTCGATAGCACGCCGGGTATCAACTGTCAGGTTGTTCTCGGCACCTGGTCTAGCAAGCGAGTTGCCTCGAGGTCTGGAAAAGTTGAAAGATGGGCGAGGCAAGTCTGAAGATACAGAGTACTCGGACAAATTCGAAGGAGAACGAGAGACGGGCAGCATTTCCGGGCTGAACGGAGTACGTGCCTTCCTGGATGGGCCAATCTCAAGTGATCCAGATGGACTGCCGTTGTCCTCTTCGGCGCTGTCGATGACCGATCTAATACTAGCGACACTACGCGCTGATCTTGGATGCGCAGGCGACCGAGGAGGTGCCAGATTATTGTCTTGTCTTCTCGAAGATTCATTGGTCAATGTCCGTGGTTGCGAGGATTGGATTGAGTCGATACTGCTGGTGAGACTAGGCAAGGCGGGAGAGGCTTCGTCGGTTTTGATGTTCCTGGAGTCAAATGGCTCTGGAGATGAAGAGCGCGGCACCTTTATGCCAAAATAGCCCTTCTCTTCATGCTCAGTATCGGCTTCCTTGATAGGTTCTGGTACGCTAGGCACATCTTGATCGTCTCGGACGACATTTCCTAGCATGGGGTAATGCGACACAGGGCGGTAAACAGCACCATTCGGTGTTTGCGCTTGCAGGCGGGGTCGCCATTGATTCTTCTCCTCCTCCTCATCTTCGTCCTCCTCTTGGTCTTCGTCGTACAGACTTTCAATGCCGCTCGAGACAGATCTGAAATATCCGGGTCGTTTTGCGAGTTCGTCGGCAATGTCCTGGTGTGGTAGCCTGCTCATGCGTCGTCCAGCCTTGGAACTCTCCTCCAATTTCCTCGCGAGGGCGCGTGAGTGTAGGGCGAAAGCATCGAGTGGGGAGAGCGCGGGCGGAATTTCACCGGCTCGAGGCGACGGCAGGTCCATGTGGAAGTTTGGACGAGAGTGACTGGGAAGGCGGTCGTGGCCTCGAGCGGCGTTCAAATCGAGGGTTTGAGGTTGCTTAGCCATGGTTGATAGGGAATGAGTGGGGTTCCAGATTAATTGCCTTTCCAGAAAGAGTTAATTGGTCGCCCTATAGAGCAGTCGGCAATGTGTTGATCTCCTGCAAGGGAGGGTGTAGCGAGCGGCCAGTGCAGGTGCGTAGAAGGAATCAATGCTTGTCAAAATAGAGGAATCAATGCAGACCAGAGCGCTGGCCAATTCGCATTCGTGGTTCTGTTGTATAAAAGGAGTGGATTGGTAAAGTAGGATTGCGAGATCAAAATTGGATCGCCGGCGGGCCAAGAACGTGGCGATGAGACGCTATCAAGGTAGCCGCGTGGAAGCAAGTTAAAGGAGCGTGTTCAGCGGACGAGCAACACAGCACAGTGTGTCGTGTCGAGGTTAGCAGAATGTGAAGAGATGCAAAACAGCACAGAAGGGCAGCAGAAGCCAGACGACGGCTGTGAATACGATGCGTTGATTTGGCTAGTCAAATCTACCAAGACCACGAACATGGTCGTCCCCCGTGACTGCTACTGCAATAGACATGTGGATCTCGTGCAGCGCCGCCATATGGTTTGTACGGGACCCTTGAAAACGGTCTTCTTTTGCCGTGCTCGGACGACATCGTCCATCGTCCATCTCTCTGTCCGTTTGTGCAATGTCTGTTTTGGTTGCGTTGCCCGCATAGCAACAATCACCGCTTCGACTTCTTCCACTATTCCCCGATCATATTCTTACGTCAATCCGAAGGCTGAGCGACTGTCTTCGCTTGCACTGGCTGCCCCGTCGTAATGTCTGTTATTTGATGTGCTTTTGACGCCCTTGAACAGTGGCTTGGATGTCTGAGGCCTCGGCTTCTAAACCCCACTTTTGTTTTGGCTTGACAAGAGTTCGCACGCGCAGTCGCAACATCGCAATATCTGTGCCCCTGAGCTGGGATACCTGTTATGACTGTGCAAAGGGATTTGCGAACCCGAGAATTCAGCATACAATCAACATCAGATCGTTCACCACTTCTACCATCATCTAACAACAGGTACTACCGTTGCAACGTCTTCCGCCGGACGGATTGCTGAGCGTCCCAGCGTCTTGACCCGCTTTCCAATCTTGGTCGTGAGTAAAGTATATCATTATTGGCTTGCTGCCGATTACTACAATAGGCATTCATCGCAGCTAGAGGTCAGAACCCAGCCGACAAAGCACCCTCTGTTGCTTTCCCAGCCGGGCATGCTCATCGACGTGTACATGAGACAAGGCCCTATCAAATCTTCTCCCATGTGATCGATCGATCGCTTGACGAATCTTCGAGTTCAGGAGTTTGCTGATCCTCGTTTCTCGGTGCATGCTGCAATCCCATCATCCAACCTACAACTCCACTGGGAACCCACGATCCGATCCAGTCATAGATCAGGCTACCCCTGCCAACGTGCCATGTACGACTAGGGTTGCTGCTGTGCAACGCATCAAACATGGCCTCGTGGAGTTTGCGTATCGATGTACCCGGCATGCCCCTGGCCTTCTTGTTCTCATCTCTTTTCTGTTTGCTCCCGGCGATCTCGATGTTTCCGAGCTTGAAGTGACAAGCATGTAATCCTTGAAGGCTGAGTTCTGACGACAAGGATGCAGCGAATGCGCCCAGTGCAGAGGATACGGTGCTTTCGATTGCACGATAAGGCGGTCGCAATGATGAAACAACGTTTGGTGTCAGAAGGAGTATTCTGCTCTTGAACTCGGTCACGAGTGGAAGCATATGTTGTGCGACGGTGATGGTGTGCAAGATCTTTGCGTTCAGAGCGGTTGACCAAGCTTCTGGTGAGAGCTGTGAGATAGATCCCACGGCGACGGATGAGATGTCTGGAACGAGAATGACGCCTGCTAATGTCAGGCGATGAGCAGAAGCTCCATCAAAAGCATGGTGATGGCGGGCCAGGAAATGATGAAATCTTTGCATTTGTCCTTCGGCCTTGTCGGGCTACTCACAGTCAGTCATGATAGACCATTTCAATCACCAAAGAGCACTCACGTGGATGAGATCAAGGTCAAAGGGGAGCACATCTGGACGCAACTGCTTGCGGAGGTGTTCTTCATCTTCTCTGGTGCTCGTGATGACATAGACAATAAAGCCACGACGCTCCAAGTCCATGGCGATGGCAGTACTGAGTGGTGAAGTCGGAGAGCCAGCAAGGACGACAACCTCTGTTCTTGCACCATTGTTCGACTTCCTAGCTCTTCTCTTTTTTACATGTGTTGACCTCTGTATGAAGACCAGAACAGCACCTGTGCCGACAAAGGCGAGGATGCCAGCACTCAGAGCAGTGTTGCGCGATACCCATCGGTTGACTTGATTCCAATATGTGGCAGGAATTAGTGTGCGAGATGGCGGTGGTGGCGGAGGACGAGGTCGCATCTGCTCGGGTAGCCAGTCTCGTAGTTGGGTCGCAACATTTTCGAAGTGTCTCTCTACGCCGCCAGCAAAGTCATTGTACTGCTGCCGTGCCGAGTCGATGAAGAACTGGGCGTCGGTCATGTTTGGCAGCTTGGTCGTTCTGTCTGATGAGTGGTGAAGATGCAGGCAGGTCTCGCGACCAGTCGCCAGCTAAGTTCCTCGAGCCTTCTCGAAAAGCACCGTCATGGTTTCCCTGTGATGCGGGGTCTCAAGCAGGGAAGCTGTGCCGAGCGAGCGCTTGTTTCGTCTTCATGTTTTCCATACCTCGCTCATCCACTTCATTGATTCTGCGATGGCCGGCGCTTCTAAACAGCCTGCTTGCTTGGAATCACAACTATAGAGTGTGGTTTTGATGCGAGACATAAGTCGACACGCAATGCCTCGTCGTGGTCGTCTTGGCGCCTTCCACCCAGAGTCGTGTGTGTTGTGGCCTCGCCACTGCTGACGAAGTCGTTTGTTGTCTTTGACTGCAAAATCCCAATCTTGCCTTGTTTTGAAGTGACCTTGAAACGGATCGCAGCCTCCACGTAATGGAAGTGAAAGAGTGCTCACCAGCTCACAGCACATTCTGCGAACGCCGCTGATCTTGCTGTAAACGCAGTCTTGCAGCGTCCACGACTTGAATATTACCAGTCCCTGGCTGCGCTAGGACGACGTCTCCCTCAGCTTCCTCAGGCTCTCGTACCAAAACAATCATGTTCCCACACGGCAACAATATCAGGGATGGTGGTCCGTCGAATCATCAAAAATCTTACCCGTCGTCGTTTCAGGAACACGATGCGCTCTTTGGTTCCTACGAGCACCTTCACGACTGTCCCCAACCCGAAGACGCTCTTCTCCGGCTGCGAAAGATAGCTTCTCTCGTCAAGCCTCTGATGAGAAAGCGCTCCTGGAAGGTCCAAGTTCTAAGTGAATTTCTACCTGACGATGAGCGTCTGCTGGGTTTAAACATTAACAGGAAAACAAAAATCTGTGTACGTCTACGATACACGCACAACCCCGGTACCTTCCTTCCAATCGAACAATGCGTCGACACGCTTCTGCACGAGCTCTCTCATATCGTCTTTGGTGACCACGATTCCAACTTCCACGCTCTCTGGGACGAATTGAGAGACGATCACGAAACACTCCTTCTCAGAGGCTATACCGGCGAGGGATTTTTGACTGGTGGCAAGAAGCTCGGCGGTGGTCCCGTGCCTCCACAGCATGAGATGAGGCGTCTAGCGCGTGCTAATGCAGAGCAGCGTCGTGTGCTACAAAAGGGTTTTGGCAGGACGGTCGGAGGAAAGCGAGTACCCCCAGGGGCAGATCTTCGCAAGGTCCTGGCAGATGCAGCAGATCGCAGAGCAACCGTTGATCGCGGGTGTGCATCTGGCACTGCCCAGGCCAACAATCTGGCAGAACAGGCTGGCAGACACACCTTCAAAACCAAGGCAGAAGAAGACGATGCCAATAACCGCGCCATCGTAGAGGCATTGTTCGATCTCATCGAGGAGGAAGAAGCTCAGAAAATGAAAGGCACTTTCAGTACACCTTCACCAAGCGGTGGTCTGACATGGTCCAAAGAACATGGACTCGCTACAACAGGACCCAGCGTGTCTGATTATGATTTGCCCAGGAGCGAGGAAGAACAGATGAGGTGGGCACTTCAGGAGAGTTTGAAAGATGGCCACTCTCGAAAGCGCCCTCTATCCATGGACGATGACGTTCAGATCCTTACCAAGCCACCACTTCCAGCCAAACCACCACTTGGCTCAGTCTCCAGAAATGACACGCCAGTCATCGATTTGACCGAGGACGACGACGACGACGAAGTCCACGCCGAGATCCCAGACACCCATCAACCAGCTGACCCTGGCAGCTGGGCATGTCAAGTGTGTACTTGCATCAACTCACAAACGCATCTAGCTTGCGATGCTTGTGGAGTGGAACGTCCAGCATTCATGACCCCAACCGTTAAACCCAGCACTGCTGGCCGCAGAAACAATACGCGTCCTGCGCCAGCATACCCAGAGAATAAGCAGGCCAAGAAAGAATCACCGGGATGGAACTGTAGAGAGTGTGGCACCTTTGTGGAGCATATGTGGTGGTGCTGTCCTCTCTGCGGCTTAATGAAGGATCGCTCGTGAAGGACGGTGAGGCGAAGAAGCAGAAATGAAACATGGTGTGTCGCTCGTGACGATTGAATTCAACGGTTCCGTCATATCCTTGACGGCGCTGCATTATTTTCCTTCTGCGTCGACAACAGACAGGTATTGCTCTACGCCCCCATGAAATTATGTAGCAGTCTTACACGCGAGTTTTGCGCATTGGGCGGTTGCTGCAGCGTGATGAGCAGAGTTCGCAGATGACTTTGCATGCCCGCAGCCCATCCGCGCTCGGCCCATCATGGCGCTGCTGCTCTACCGGTAGTCTAGCTATATACCAACCCAAACATGTGTTTCAGTTCTCAGAATATTGTAGTAGGGATCTGCTGACCAGCAAAACGTGGCCGCGGCTCAAGTCCGAAAGAAAAGGCGTCTAGACCAGGCGTTACTCTATTTACGTGAACATACAGGGTATATGCACGTCCGATGGATAGCGCGCACATCCATGCGTCTGCATATTCAAGGATTACAGCAAATGGCGAGTGTTACCAAGGTGGAAATAGGCAGTCTGCAAGCCACACGCTATCCAACGGCTGCAGACACACCCTGTAATAGAGTGATTGCTTGCTTTGCCGCTCGTTGGTCGCTTACAACGACCGATAATCGTTCATCCAATCTCTTCGGGATTCGGACTTTTTTTCTCAACAAACATTCCTCGACTAGCATTCCTCTCTTCTCCTTGCTTGCAAAACTTCGATATACATTATCTGGACTGGAGATTCCAGAGCTGCGGGTGCACAATGTTCGACCGATGGGTTCGTGAGCCCTACCGCCTCGCCACGACCGATGACTATACCTCGCGCTTCGCAACTTCATGGTTCCTCTCGCCTCTACAACTGGCCGTATGGCGTGGCATTGTCGCTTTCTATGCCTTCATTGTCATTTTCATCAATCTAGGCCACGAAGGGAGCGTACAAGCAGGCCGATCATTTAGTTACTTTACTGTGCTCGGATATTGGGGCCTCGCTTTCTACTACGCTGTATCGTGCGCCCATTCAGCAAGTTTCTGGTTCTACGGCGAGTCTTGGTTGCAAAAGTGGCCTTGTTCACTTCAATGGCTGCATTCGTTGTTCTATGCCACTGTCACGGTGTTTCCCTTCGTCGTCACTGGTAGGCATTTCATTAGATCGTTATGGCCGACGTAATGCTAACACAACCATGATAGCCGTCTTTTGGGGTGGTCTTTCTAACGGAGCTTTCGCCAACGAGTGGACGACGTGGTCGAACATTAGCCAGCATGCACTCAACTCTGTCATGGCATTTGGCGAGATTGTGATTCCGCACACGCTGCCGCATCCTTGGATCAACATTGTGCCACTCGTCATCTTGCTCGCACTCTACCTTGGCCTCGCCTATCTCACTCATTCTACTCAACACTTCTATGTGTATCCCTTTTTGGATCCGTGAGTATATCCAGTGTTGATGATGAAAATCTTCCGCTTGCTTACTGGTGTAACAGAAGAAATGGGAAGGGTCTGATTGCTGGAGCTTGTATCGGCATCCTGGCTGCTGCAATAGTCGTCTTTACTATCGTCCATTTCTTGATCAAGCTGCGCGAGTGGATCACCGAGATCAAACTTGGGCTCTACGGAAACTTGTCTACCCGAGATGGCAGATTGATCAAGACCCAGACCCACGAGACTGTAGAGTTGGACCACATCAGAACTAAGGATTTCACAGTCTAGGGGCAATCTCTCCTCTCTACTTCCTCATCTATTCTCTGCATTAATACCCCGTCCCTACATGTGTCTGGTCAGACGCACTCTTTTCATGGCAAGGGCAGGGATAAGCGGCAACGCATTATGATTATATACCGTAACTAATAACGAGCTTCCATCGTGAAATCATGAGCAAGAAGGCATCATGCATACCTTCTTCATAGTGCCATTGGTCTGTAGAGAACTCTGACGGCAATTTTCGAAGCATCTTCTGGGTGCTTATTTGGTCGCTTCAAATCTGGTCGCCCTTGCTCTGGCCGGTCTCCTCGTCCAAACCAGTCATACCATACGAATTCTTCGACTCTCTCTTTGCCAGCTTTCGCCTGTGACGGATAACACATGTGTAGATCAGACTTCCGTAGAAGAATGCTCTGTCATCTCATCAGCATTTTTGAACCCATATCAACACAGGATTACTTACGTGGCAATGATTGTGCCAATCCAGTCCAAAATCGATTTGTACCCGCCATAGGCAACTGCAAAAACCCCAAGCATCTCTATGATGAACGCAATTGAAGAAAAGACGCTCAGGATGATTTGTGTTGTGAGCATTGTTTTGACAGGCAAGTTCTTCTTGTGGAACCTGACAACCTCAAAGATTATTATGAACAGAGCGATGAACCATAGTATGACGAGGATGACTGCCGAGATGTATGCAAATGTCGCACGACTCGGGCTGTTTTGTATCGATGGTTAGCTGCTTGATAAGTCGGGAGGACCACTCAGATGTCATATGTTACTGACTTGGTATAATTGTCGTAAGTTGCCCAATAGTTGTAGCTTTCGTAGTTCTTCAGGAACAAGATGTAGCTAACGATGATCAACAAGGTCGCCGCTATCTGTATGGTCCACATCGGGATGAGGACCTTTCCAGACCAAGCAGTGTTTCGATCCATGTTTGTCTTCTGTGCGATTGTCATGTCGATGATGGAAAGCGACTTTGAATTGTTTCTGTATCGTCTCTGTCAGGAAGTCCTAGTATTTATGTATCCCAGCTCAGAGAAGGCATGTCCTGATCTTTGGCGAAGGATCAGGCACGGTACAGCAGGACCTCTCAGGTTTTTTATCCTGTTGCCTTGGACGAATTCGTATTTCCCCTCCCTGCGAAGCCACGAAGGAGCAGATCTTCCTTGCAGCGGCTTTGAGATGGCTGTGTTGCTCCTTGGATCTGCCGAATTCTGTCTAGTTTGCAGATATGATCGTCAGAGGATGATGCGCATGTGTCAGTATTCCTTCGGCTGCTTCTATTTACAGCTGGATCTGATTCAATGTCGACGGCACACAAATCCGATACAACGTTTTGCTATAGCACAAGACGCGTGGTGTGGTATCCAGCCATCTAGGCAATCGCCAGAAACTTCGACCGCTCATTCATGCTCTCAAAAGCTTCTGATCCATTGAACCTCTGCTCATACCCGTGGGAAAGCCATAATACTCGGTCGCAATGCGCAGGAGCTGTCGACTGTGAAGAGATAGGTGAAAAGGAAAGAGTGCCTGGACACCGAGGCAGGCTAGCCTCAGGTGCCAAGGCAGAGTAGAGTATGCAAGATTGCATAAATGCTTACATAAAACTAACGTCACCACGACAAAAGTCCAGCACTTCAACTCTACACACCCACTCGCAACGGCAGCCATACTCAAGACCCGTGAGGGATACAAGTATAAGTCGATCTGTAAACGTCGGCACCTCAAATCAGATTCCGAGATTTCTGGGTCAAATCAACCAATCGATGTACAATCAGAATGTCTACAAAGTTCGGCATGGACTTTCGGTTCTGCTGTGTACTCGAAGAATCGTGCTGGATCAATGGCGATGCCCAAAGCTTGTCCAAGTTTGGAAGAAGCTGATGCCTGGAACAGTGGAACTCGAACTTCAACCAGGCGGACGACCGAGATCATTGTTGCCTCAATGGTAAGCTTGCGAGACACCAATGTCTATGGGACTGGACTGAGGTAGGATGTGACACCTGGTGGTCATTGCTGACTAACCACAGCATGAAAGTGCCTTCCAGCAATACTCTTGTTGAAGATCGGATGACTCAGAAAGAGGTGGAATGATTCAAGAACTGGACCTGTTGTCGACAGAGTTGCCACCGATCATGGATCTAGAAGACATAGTGTTGCACTTTGAAGTATCTGGCGGATATTTCTCGAAAGGTCACATTGAAAAGTCTCAAGCACTCTATGATGACGACCCTATGTATTTCAAAGACCGTCACGATATATCATTGTATGAGATTCTGACTGACAATCTCTAGAGAATGGTAAGGGATAACAACGTTTAGAGTCTGGTATTGCTGATATCAGTTTACTGAGCTCAGCACTCGGGACCGTGGCAAGCTGAGGGTTATGCAGTGTTAAAGTCGGCAGCAGGGAAGTTTCTGGATCTTTTTCGAGATCCCAGAACAGGGGGCCGACCGAATTGACTGTCAAGCTCAGGTCTAAGACACGTCAATGTTGTACTGACGGCTTCAAGTGTACTGTCTACCATCTTCTGAGACACCGATTTTGTCTCCATCAACAAAGCGTCGAAGTCATCAGTTCGTCGACACCAAAAGTGAGTAGGGAACTATCTGGCTGCTTGAAATGTTTCTTTGTCTCCCCATCTGCGAATCCGAACGTGTTGTTTCTCTTTCACTTGCACCTTTTGAGTCCTTCCTCACCGTCTCTACTAACGCCCTCAAACACACAGTTTCTGGAAGATCTCGTCTCTGGCCTTTCCATCTCTGCCTGTCTCCCCGTACATTCCGGATCTTTGCACCCGCACTGAGAAATTTCTGGATCGATCCGTTTATGTAAGCCTTCTCTTGAGTTCATCTTCACTACCTGCATCTCAGCAGTGCTTTTTCTCAGCCCAATCCCTCACCAGACGCGTCAATCTCCTGTCTACACGTCACAGTCCCGCTCCTCAAATCTGACCATCCTTGGTAGCAACAACATCAACACCCCACATCACTTCATCAAGAATGCCTGCCGCTCTCTCCGACACCCAGAACCGTTATCTGGCCTTTGCATGGCTCTGCATTGATGTCGAACCCAAGGTACACTTCCATCCCCAGCACAAACGATCATCCTTGAGTGCCAGATCCTGTAATGCAAGGTATCTGCAGTGCATGATAGCTTAGCAAACTCAAGGATCTGACGAGTCACGAATCTAAACTGACGTGTTCCTTTCTCTTCCAATAGATCGACTATGAGAAGTTCTCTCGTCTTACCGGATCCAAGACCGCAAACTCGGCTCGTGAGATGTTGCGCGTCACCAAGAAGAAGCTCCTTGAGTTCGACACTACCCTCTCAACCACCGACGGCACTGTTGCCCCTCCCAACACACCTGCCGTAAAGACCCCCAGAAAGAAGGCTACTAAGGCCACTCCCAAGACCAAGAGTACCACGGCCAAGGGAAACAAGAAGCGCAAGGTCGCCAGTGACAGCGAGGACGACGAAGAAACCCCTCTCAAGAACAAGACTGTTGTCAAGTCCGAGCCTGTCGATGATGACTCCGAGGCTGGTGCCGGCGCTGGTGCTGAGCCCGAAGATGCTGAAGTTTCAAGCAGATTGGAGCTTCCCAGTATTCTAGCACACTCGTGGTTCGAAAGCATGCACAAAACAAGGTCAATGACAATGAGACGATGGGATAAGCAAGAAGCATATGGAAGTGCGAATGCAAAGAAGGAGCAATCAAGCAGGATGTAAAATACCAATCAAGAAAAGTATCCTTTGCGCATCACTCCTCTGAATCATCCTCTGTCACAATTTTCTTGAACATAATCGAACTCTATGGGGAAGCCACGATCAACGCTGAAACTCGAAACGTTACAGTCGATATACAAGGGTCGCCCATACAACTCACTTGCCCTGTTATGCAACGTTCAAACTTGCTCCACCCACGCGTGACGAAACACAAGATCAGAACACCTCTGAGCGAATTTCTGGTCCTCTGCTGCCTGAAGGTCGAGCGGAGATTGAATTCATTGGACGTGTTTTCTACGTGTTTCTCATACCTTGAACTGCTATGAGAGCGTTGAAGTTGAATGCAAGGATCAAGTATATCTGGACTGCGAAATCTACCGATTGTCGAGAGAGAGAACACTTGCTTGTTGCATATGTTTTTCAATATGTTTCCATCTCTTTCGAGCTACCCTGATACCTATCCTTACCTCTCCTATGGTGAGAGGTTCAGGACTCTCCAACAGCATGCCAGAAGAAGGGCAAGGGAGAGGCTCACCCTGGCTCGAGAGCTTGCTTTGGTCAGCAGTTCTCTCAGTGTATCGACTGCCAACATGTATCGCGATATGTTCTCTGCTGGCATTCTTTCTCGGTGTCGAGTCGAAGGCCAGTGTTACATGCATCATGACAATACGACCTTCAGAACTGATGATTATGCTAGATGTACAAATCTGCGATGACGCTGTCTCTGCACTGAGCCAGCATGCTGAAGGTCATCTCGATTCTCGTGTTGCTCGGGCTGAAACACCAAAGGAGCTTCCCGAACTATTTCGAGACCCGATTCCAATGTATCCTTCAGGAGCACCTCTTGGCGAATCGGACCCCACGAACGGTAACGATGAGGGAGAAGAGAGCTTGGAGATATATCAGTGGAAGTTGGGAGAAGAAGGTGTTGATTATGACGACGAGGACGATGAAGAAGACTTGTCTGGTTGGGAAGATGAGGACGAGCCCATGTCCGACTGCGAAGACGAGGAAAGTTATGAAGATGAGGATGAAGACGAGGAAGAAGACGAATACGACGAAGACTATTCCGACGACTTCAGGGGCCATGGAGGTCACGGCCAAGATCTCGAAGATTCACTCATGAGTAGAAGACTCGGCAGCCCACCTACAAGCAACAAGGAAGGCACTGCCATTCTGATCAAAGAATCCCAGCAAGGGCCCCATGCTTGCTCAGCAGCATCCGATACTGGCTACCTTCTTACGACTTCGGTGACAATCGGAAGCATTTGATCCACTTTCTGGGCGAGGCTGATGGTCGCTTGGGCGCAGCTATGGCGTTGCCTCGCAGTCAGGAGATTTGGTGTCTGAGCGGCGAGGGCCATCCATAGCCTGAAGATATGCGAGAGGATTGGATGCAATGGAAGGACCGCACCAACCTCTACCAGTGGGACAGAGAGGCAGTCAACAAGGAGTTGCGCAAGCTAGAGATCTAGATAGTACTGTACTTCTCAAGAAATAACAAACTTGGAGTTCTGGTTTTCCACAAACGATTGGCAAGACTTTCTGAGAACAGATCATACACACATACGCTTGCAGGACGTTCCTCGATCTAGTCTTCCGAACTGGTTGTGGGTCTATCGACACGAAGCGGGTACCAGTATTATAGTTTTACAAAATAACCATAAGTCATTGCATTCTGTTACGTTGCATTAGTCTAAGTTGTGATTGCTATTGTGCTTCGGACTCGGAGTGATTGAGATCGTGCAAAGTGAGAAACTTGTCGGACATGGGATATTTGGATAAGATTAGGGTATCAGCCTCGAGCTATCGTTCGTTACGTCGTTAAAGATGGTGCAGGAGACGCGACGACTCCTAGAACAACAATCCTCCCAGAAGAGCACCTCCCATGAGGCCTCCCATAAGGGGCATACCCAGACCACCTCCGTAGCCGTAGCCATAAGGACGTGCATAACCGTAAGCCGGACGGCCATACATTCCGTAGCCGCCGCCCATGCCACCACCATAGCCGCCCATGCCCATGCCACCACCACCGTAGCCTCCCATACCACCTCCATACGGGGAGCCGAAGGGATTGATCATGCGGACGTTTTGCTGTTGGCTGGTAGCACCTTGGGGAGGGGTGAGGTAGCAGTCACGACCTTCACGGTCTTTGCCGATGAGTTGAGGCTGGCCAGTTTGGACGGCTCTTTGCATGGCCTGGCGAAGTTCGAGGTGACGTTGGTATGCGCGATCTTCTTCGTCGGCACGCTTCTTGCGCTGGGCTTCGCGTTCTTGGTGGGTGCTTGAGGTGACCTTGTCCTTGATCTTGCGGCCAAACTTCTTCATGCCCGAGGGATTTGAGTCCTGACGTGCAGGGGGACCTCTGGGGTCATGGTCGTCATCTTCTGAGCTCTCGGCGACAATGTCGGCATCGGTAGGGACACGGCTTAGGCCTCTGATGCGGGCGCGCTGCTCGGGCGACAAGGAGGCCATGTACTCGTCATCGTCGTAGGGATGGTGCCAGATGGCGCGCTCGGTGCGTGTGTCGACATAGAACTGATGGCTGCTTTGAGGGTCATACTGTCTGATCCAGCCTTCAGGGACTTCGCGGCCGGCGTCTTCCATGGAGCGGCGGTGGTCTGGGGGTATCCCATTGCGGGTCTTGTGAGGAGTGGGGTCGCTCTTGCTGTAAGGAGGGGGCTGGTCTCCGGGGACCTGGGCGGTTGATGAAGACGCCATTGTTGTGATGGATGTGTAGGTGACGGAGAAGGTAGAAGCGTTCAAGGAAGCGAGAAGGAAGCTTTTGACCGGATCGTGGTTTCCTTGTTCACTTGTGCTCCGTTGCTTCCTCCATCAATGACGCGCATCCGACGTTGTTGCGCCACTGTGGGGTAGAGCTTCAGCCACAATTCTATCGCTGAGCACAGACTAGAAACGCGTGATCGCGTCCGCCTGAGTTGATTAAACCAAAAGACATTATCGCATTGTTCCTCTCCCCAAGTACAGCAATCATCTCATCCGACCGCTACCATGTCTCTCAAGCGCAAGGCAGCCGACATTGCGGCCGCCGAAGCAAAAAAGCCAAAGGCGAACAGCTCAATCACCAGTTTCTTTGGCCCTCCCAAGATCAACCCACCAACGTCATCAACCAATTCGACCAAAGGTCCGACCGATCCTGCTCCTGCAGTCAAGTTTGATAAGGAGAAATGGGTTGCCGGTCTGAGCGAAGAACAGAAGACACTGCTCAAGCTTGAAATTGAAACATTGCATGAGAGTTGGCTTGCCGTACTCAAAGATGAAATCACGACCAAGTCATTCCTTGATCTGAAGAAATTCCTCAAGAGCGAAGCCGAGGCCGGCAAGAAGATCTTCCCTCCATCGGAAGATGTCTACAGCTGGTGCGCCTGGTCAAGCTCTATCGTTATGCCATTCCTACTGACGCCACAATTTCCAGGTCACGACACACGCCACTCAGCACCGTCAAGGCCGTTATCCTCGGTCAGGACCCATACCACAACCTCAACCAGGCACATGGCCTTTGCTTCTCCGTTAGACCCCCGACTCCTGCTCCCCCATCTCTTCAAAACATCTACAAAGCATTGAAAAAGGAATACCCGTCCTTCGAGCCTCCGCCTAACAAAGGAGGCTTGCTCACACCATGGGCTGATCGCGGTGTTCTGCTGCTGAATACTTGCCTTACCGTTCGCGCCCACGAGGCCAATTCACATTCTGGCAAGGGCTGGGAGAAATTTACACAAAAGGTCATTGATCTGGTCTGCCAGAAGCGTACACACGGTGTTGTCTTCTTGGCCTGGGGTTCTCCTGCACAAAAGCGCTGTGCAGGTATCAATGGCTCGAAGCACTATGTGCTTAAAAGCGTCCATCCCAGTCCTCTGAGCGCCCACAAAGGCTTTGTAAGTTCTTCTCATCTTTACGAAAAGCGTTTATCTAATCAAGTTTCTAGTTCGACTGTGGCCACTTTACCAAGGCAAACGAATGGCTCAAGGAGAGATATGGCGACGATGGTGTGATCGACTGGAACCTCAATGTTGCTCCTGAAGACGCAGGTGTCTAGCCATATTGTGAATTCGTGTATTAGCTGTAATTATTGTGTCAAAAGTAGAGGAACAGGAAGAGCACTACTTTAAACTGCCAATGATGAAATGCCCATCTTTCTAGCGTGACCCTGTCCGTGGACGCCGAAACAATTTCTTCTTGGCAAACTGGACCATTTTTCCTGCTCGACAGTCCTCGCATACCAGTCACAAAACAACACAAGATGCCAGCAATAAAGAGACAAGCGAAAGCAGATAAGCCCAAGAGACTGAGAAAGCGCAAGGCCAGAACTGAAGGTGTGTTCTGATGGTTCAATGTGCTGTGCGCATTCATTGACCAAAAATATCCAGTCTCGGATTCATCAGATTCTTCATCATCGTCAGAGTCTGACAGCAGTGATTCGGAGCTTACACCTAAGAAGCAAACTGTCGTCAAATCCAAGGCAAAGGCCAAGACTGTACAAAGGGTATGTGATTCTACATCTTTACTCTGCAGTTTTCAATCTTGTTTCTTGTTTTTTTGCGCGCCTCGTTCTTCGTCAGTCGAGATTACATTCGCATCTGAGTCTTTCCGTTGTTTTGCTTGATCATATACGGACATGCGATACAAGCTCCTCCAAGCCCCTCAGCTAGCACAGTCATTGACTTGTTGTGCAGTCACCATCAAGGTCATCCTCCCCAGAAGAAGATCAGACCACCACTCCCTCTACAAGTGGACCTCAGGTCGGAGATACGGAGGCCGAGGACGCATTCACCTCATTCTACCTCCGCCAGATGACAACCGAGTTTGCCGAGGACCTCGACAAGATCCGCTCGGCAGGCGACTTCAACGACAAGTCTCTTGGCCTGCTGATTGGCGCACTGAAGCAAGGCCGCGAATGCTTCGACCGACACGACAGATTGGCTGTTGGCAAAGCCATCGTCGCTGCCAGTCAGTGAGTATGTCTGGGCCCAAAACTTTAAGTGGTACTTCTGTGCTTCCAAGCTGCCTGCATATCTCAACTCTTTTCACATGAAGGAAGTATCGATGGAGGGAGGTGTGGGGTTACTGCCTGTTGTGAACGGAGCGCAAGGATGCCAACTTCTCGTTTTGTTGGGAGGGATCACGGATAAGATCTATAACCAGGGGCCACATGTTCTGCGGGCCAGGATCCGCCAGTTCATGGCACCCGTAACACCAGATACGCGAGAGAGATTGAGTGGTCTTCAACGATAAGGATTCTTGCATGGGACGATCGATCTACAGTCACTTTGACTACGAGAGTACTTGCTGTGGGTGTCTTTGCAGAGTACACTGCACGATGGAGGAGTGAAGTTGCAGCAAGGGTCAAGGTCTTGTAGCAACAAGCAAACAAGCACACGAAAGGTCGTGGAGAGAAGCATCCAGCCTTTCGGACACAATGCCGGGTTTACTCGAGGTACAGAGCTACGCGGAGCGGAGAAGGATTCACCAAGATCTTCCAAATACGCATCGTCCCAAACAATTTCACCCAGTCAAAAGGCTCAGCCCACACAAGCGCTGCTGACATGTCATTCGAGCATAACCGTGACTGTTTTCTGCTGTGTGCAATATTCGCAGCCGCGTCCAGTCGTTGTGTCGTATGGGTTTACGTGTTCTTTGCCTCCTAGGAGTTTTTCCCATAACGAGGTCAAGATTATCCTACCAGGCAGATGGATCTACCGCTAGCCGCAGAGCCTATGTGGTGGCGGGATAAAGCTCCGCTTCTGGTGCGGCTCAAACAGCTCTTTCACGAGGTACGTCTTTGCGCTTCGCTCGGAACAAGATGCCGCTGGGCGGAGCCAGCAGCGGTGCCAGCACGCACGCGCGGGATGGCTCTGCTGGCAGGAAAGATATCGCGCGCCCCCCGGCTTTCGATAGGGCACCCTGGCTCAACAACTGTACATATTGGCGACCAGTGTTGTTGTTGTTGTGCAGTGGTTCCTTTGTAAAGTTGCTCTCTCGCTTTCTGCCGTTCACAAAACGTGGGGAGCCGAACATGGCGTCTACGCACCTTTATTGGCAGACATGAGTAAATGGTTGCTGGCGTGAGTCGAGAAGCAACATGGCGCTCTCTTTGGCTCTTGTCCTTACTTTGAGAGCTTCTAGACCGACTGACGTCTGTTTGTTAAACATAAGAGTTGAGGCTCGAAGTTTGACAGAGTGCCCACGCAACTGACCCAGTATCTGAGGAGGAGCTTGGGGCAGCGACGTGCGTCGCGGATTAGTGAACAGTGGGAGCTGCTAAAACTGACGGATGGCTTTAATTAGTGCTTCCGTTGCCTAGCACGAACCTCAGTACAACTTTACAAGTTCTCAGGCATCAGATCTCTCGATTGCATGCGTGCCGAAAGCTGCAAGATCTGCCATGGCAATCCTACAGATTCCCGTGCACAGGAACGGCTGTGAGGGCTCCGCATACTGCTTCAAGGAATTGAAAGTTCCCATACTCGAGCAAGCAGAAAGGACGGTAATAGCGACCTACTCTCGATGTACACACCGTCTGTACGCACTTCTTGTTTTCTACCAGTAATTGTCACGGAAATGGATTGACACATCTGCTGAGAATCTCACCTGATATTGGCGGAAATCAGTCCGGTTCAGGACGGGAAAGAGCATCCACAGTGATCCAACTTCCAAGGACCTACAGGGACCAACGGACCAGCATACCGCATCTCAGGGGAAATTTCTATCGAGAAAGAGGGTCATATCCTAGCTGCTCATCAGTTTCGAACTGCAGACAAGGGTGTGTAGGCGAGGCGTGCGGCTCATCCACAGCCCTGAACAAAGTATCCAATCAGATGTGGTGCTGAGCAGAGTGTCCATGCGTGACGGAAAGAGCTTGCGAACAACGTCGTCCGTCGAACAAAGAAATCACTAAAGTCATGGAGCATGATCTTTCTGATGTATCTCCTCGCAAATTCTCTTGCGGCTCTGTTGACAGCAAGTGCACAACTGAGACAAAGGCTCGCGCCAGTCAATCTCTTGCCCAACCTGGAAGTTGCAACGACCGCAGCGTCATTTCGAAGTTTTCCAGCAACCGCTCAGAGGCCCACTGAAAAGATGCTTGCGGCCGAGAAAACCACACGCTTCGGGGGTTTTCTGCGTTTCTTTTCTGCGTGCAGCAGCGCCCCTCATGCGTAGGACATGGCAGCGCGCTAGGCACATTTACCCCACGCTGTAAGTGAATTTTAGCATCGCCAGCACCGAGTTTAATATTGCTTAGCGGAATAGGCGCCGATTGACTCGCAGGGTTGAAAAGCCGGTCGGATTGTTGACAAAGGGGGAATGTGGATTTTCTCGATGCGATCTCAGCAATTCGCTCTCCAGACAAGACGACGATTGACCAGCGACTCACGTTTGATCATATGCGATAGCTCCAAGGTGAGCGCAACGCCAATGCAAGGTGAAAGACGTTTTAGCAGTGAGAGACTGAATGGATACCAAGCAAATTATCGACGAGATGGCTGGGACAATTCTGACCAGTGACCACCCACCATGAGCATGGAGCATACGGGACAGATCTTGCAAGCACGATGCTAGCGGCTGCAATCCACTGTGCCGGAGAATATCTCGTACCTCGTTATGAAGATCCGGGTAGTACGAGATCTAAGGTGATGCTTGTTCTGCTGGCTTGGGTGTAGGATTTCTCCGTCCTCAATTGTTGTCATCAAACATCATTGTGCAACATTGACACAATACCACCACGTCCCGTCTTCTCGCCAATGCTTCCTAGTTTCAGCTTGAGATGGTCTACGCAAGCCTGACAGCCCTGAAGCGTCGCTGCTGAACCCACATCTATATTATCGATACTTTCCTTGCATGGAATAGATGGCTGAGGTGCTGTGCTACCATGCATGCAGATGCGGCGGACGCGATATCTAGATAAGCGAGGCATTTCGCCACACTCAATCGACTTTCTTATGTTGCCCCGGAATGTCACAAGGTACGTACCCAGGTCGGACGGAACCATTTGCAACTTTGGAACCACGCTACCTAAGATGTGTGTGGTAGAGTAAAAGCCAGCGCAAGCGCGCTCACCTACGGGCATGAGGAAAACTGGTGGGATTCTGGCGTGACAAACCCACAGGCAAAACAGAGACGATTGCTCCAGATATCGGAGCTATGACGGAAGACGTACCAGCTTTTGGACCAGTTCCCGCGGCCGGTGAGCTGTCTACGGGCGGGCCGTTGTGACTTGAATCCTGGCGGTGGAACTTTGCGATTGGCGCGAACCGTACCAAATCAATCAACCCGCCCAAAAACTTAGCTGCATCGAGTGTGTATCTGGGGGAATCTGTGGGCGTTGACAAACGTCGAAGTGACACCGGAGGAGCAGGCCAAACCGAGGGCTGATCGAGAAAAGACATTTGGAAGCCTGTGGCGATCAGTCTGCCAATACGCCCCGAACAGTATTGGGTCGCAAGCATGCGAAAGACGATCGCGGTAGCTGCCTTCAGCCACATCAGATTGTTTCTAACCACCATGTTGATCTTCAAGGACACAGGGACAGAACAACAAGCCGTTTTCCTCGCAAGGCACATTCCAAGGAGGAGGCTCACCGCTGCGTTGAGTTGATTGCACGAGGGTCGTCAAACCACACAGCGACATCTGTGTGCTATGTACCTGAACAGACCTGAGGACAGTGAGAGCATGGACAACGTCGCAGCTGTCGAGCAGCAGCCAGTTGCATCAGCAAGCAGAGAGAACTTAACTCGCCGTTTGGCTTTGCAGGTGACAAAAGTGACGTGAGAGGAGTTGAGGTTAGCAGAACCGGGTGCCAGACCCAAGTGGGCAGGAGGACATGGGGGAACGTGGCTTGCGCGCCCTCAGATAAACGACAAGATCGTGCATCCACAATGCTCCGAGCGCGCGTCCCGCTACTCCACCCAGATCGGCCAATCACCTCAGCTCCCGAAATCACGATACCGAGTAATCGAAGGCTCTCGAGGTGGGCCGCCATCGTGGTCCAAGCGGCCAGAAAGAGTTGGCGCGATACGAAGCTCAGCCTTTAACCTCGGCGGCTTTTACCAATGACAGCAGACTGCAAATCCCACGCCCTCTTGTCTCTAGCCCCGATCTGATGCTGCAAGGCTTTTATGTCCCCGACCGCCCTCCTCAATTCTCATCCTTCCTATCCATCGACAACCTTCGTCTCTTGAACATTTGTTATTAGACAAATCAAGTTCAAGCTATCACTTCACCCCATACCCAACAACACCTTCCGGTTCACTGGTTATCTCGTTTGCCTCTGCATCAAGATACCACCACCGCGGTACCACCCAGCTACAGAACCAATCGTTGCGGCCTCTGGCATAATTCTCCGAGACCCCTTCTCTCCAGCACCACTTCTGCGACCCTGCAATTTCGACCCTTGTCTTCACACAAGTTACACAAACACCACCACCTTTCATCGACATGCCTCCTCTCAGATCTATCCCCGCAGCCAAGCCCGTCAAGACGGAGCGTACCCACGAAGAGAACCAGGAGAGGTTTGTACTACCCTTCTACTCTAGTCCGCATTGATTCTAACCTTGTCCCAGAGCATACATCGCTGCCTCCCGTCGCAGTGACCGTAGTCTCGAGGCCCGTGTCGAGTCTGCTCGTCGTGCTTCCGAGATTCACAAGAGACGCACAGGCAGATCTCTTCGTGTGACCGAGCAAGATGTTATCAACGAGGAGATGTACGAGGAAGAGGATGACGACCTGCCCATGCAATACCGTCGTCTTACCGCCCACCTCCAGACTTCGAACGCCGACTTCGATCGTAGACTGGCTGCATACCTCACCAACCATGTTGCCATGCGTGCTGCCCTCGGCCAAACCATGGGCGACCAGTACAACCCCCAG